>OX457039.1:22717329-22789829 GCA_949752735.1 Lumbricus terrestris
CCGGTGACAATTTATCGGGAAAGTGATCACAACTTGGTGACACGGTGCTGATGTGAAATTGTAAGGCAATGTAGGCCTACTCTTTCATTTCTTCTATAGCCTCACGTGTCAGGATGTTGCACCATTTCAAATGAGATCTAGAGAACGACTTGTTACATCAGGCGACTACGTGATCAGCAAACCACAGACTGAACACACATGTTTTTTAGACAGGTACAACATCGCGGATTCGCCGTAAATTTAACGTCGCCAAACTAATCTTTCCATTCATGCATTTTTTTTCGTGCAAGTACTAGAAATCAGAGAACTGTGTTCGGGAAACTTGACAAGATTTGGAAGAGTAATGGTTGCAGTTTGAAAACCAAGCTGCGACTTCACAACGCCATAGTCCTGAGCACAATACTGTATGGGGCAGAGACATGGCTAATGACAGCGCAGACGGGAGGAAACTTGAAGCGGCGCACCACAGATGGTTGAGAAGAATTCTTCATGTATCATGGCGAGACAAAATAACAAACAAGATCATAAGAGAAAGAACAGGACAGGATACTATGGAAAACATCATCAGTATGAAAAGCTTGAGATGGATGGGACATGCCTCTCGCATGGACGACAGCAGAAGAGAAGCAGGTGATGAACTGGGACACTGGACTGACTGGAGGAAAAAGAAAACGAGGCAGACCGAGGAAGAACTGGCCAGAAACAATTAGAAACGACCTAAGACGCCTGGAGCTGACATGGGAGGAGGCGGAGGAACTGGCGATGGATAGAGAAGAGTGGAGGAGATGCGTCGCCCAATGTGCAGGCATGCACAGGAAGGATTAAGTACTAAGTAAGTAGCTTACTAGAAATCAGGCCTACGCATAATATCTATCGGCGTTGTTTTTCCGTTGATACTATAGATCCATACATCAGTGCCATGCCAGTAAAATTCGAAATTATTTTCACACACATATATAACGTACATGGGCGCCCGCAGAAATGTTTATAGGAGGGGGCAAGACACGATGGTCTGTGGTCACGGTTCAGTTTTTTAGCAAGAGGTTCAAAAATGCAAAGTACGCAATTAGGAAGATGCATGGGTATTGTGATGGAGCTTTTAGTGTAGGCTACTTTTCTCAGTTTCACTTTTTATAATTTAACATGAATATTTTCTTAAGTGCGAAGAAACTTGTTTAAAAGATCAAAAATTAGCAGTTAAAAAGTAGGTTTCTGAAGGGGCGCAATAAATTCACTTGCCCTGGAAAGCTGACACCTATTGTTGATTAAGTTATTCATTCAGGCTTCCTCAAGTTACTTAGTAATATTGTAATTTCTAAACTTTTAAAGCATCACTCGAAAGTCAATCGCAGGCACCAGCTTATTCATCGACTCAAAGAGCTCTTCAAGTGGTAGTCAGAAGGAAGCTCGAGTCCAGTCGACATAGGATCAGTGGGCGTGGTTTTGGGGTTAAACCCTCCATTGGCTCAGGAAGAAAGTTTTTTAAGGTTATTTATCCACTTAAGTAAGAAAAAAATAAAACAATTACTTGTAGTAACAATTGTTACCAGTGCTAGTTGACAAAGTAGCCTAAGGTTTATGAAGCGATTTTTGTGATTTGCAATCTATAGGCCTATCCAATCCACTAATTAATTATTGATGATGTAGCCTATTGCTTACGCTAGCGTTACTAATTAGCTCCACAGTGCTGCTTAGACTCAGATATAAATTTTTTATCGAATGATTCATTGTAGACAAGGCTTGGAATTCTAAAAGGGCTCTACAAATCACTGTTAGAAGCAAATCATGTAAGAATTTGCTAACCGGTGTTTCTAGACTAACTTGACCCTGCTGAAAACGAAAATCGCAGTTAGCAAGCTGGATTTTTGGCCGTTCAATGGGAAAACAAGATGGTGGACAAAATGGCGGTCAGTTGCTTCAAATGGCTATAAGTAAAGTATTGTATGTGACAGGAACACGATTTTAGACTCTAAATTAAGATTATAGGGTGCAAGGAATACAATGGAACCAAATACACATATGTAGCACTGCAAGAAAATCAAAATGGCGGACACAATGGTGGCCAGAATCTTAAAATGGCTGTAAGTGAAGTTATGTATGCAGTGGAATCATGATTTCAGGGTCTAAATCAACATTTCTGGGGTCAAGGAATGCAATGAAAGCAAGGTAACATAGCCTATGTGGCATTGCACGGAAACCAAGATGGCGGACAAAATGGCGGACAAAATCAACATTTTCGAGGCCAAGGCATGTGATGAAACCAATGTGACATATATAGCACTGCCTGGAAATCAAAATGTTACCATATGTTACATTGCTTCCATTGCATTCCTTGGAGATTTCTGTTTGTCATGGATAAAGATTTTGGCCGTGAATGTTTACCGTCGAGGTGTGGAAACCTCCAGATTTCGAAATTGGGAGTTGCCATTTGAAATCAAATTTCCTTCGATATTTCTCAAGAAACGGCAGGGTCCGAGGCATTATCCTAAACGGAAGGGAAGTTTACTAAATCTTTTATATATTTTTGCAAAGATTTCTAGGGATAAATTATTATTTGTACGATGATAAATAGTGTTGTAGTAATTAAGATTACTATTATTTTGCTAGATACTGTTCGCATCGACTAATGAGTTAATGATTGACGATCAAAGGCGACCGTACGCATTCGTTAATTTACTGATAAACACTTTAATACTACAAATATCGTGTACCAATGTCGATCAATCGTTGGTAATTAAATATTCAAGAAACTAGCTGGGTACCCCGCATTGCCCGAGAATTTTCCCGGCCAATCTCTCCCTCCCTCCTTCCCTCTCTTTCTCCCTCTCTCCCTCCTCCCTCCGTTCCGAAATTTGTACCCCATTTCCCACCATCCCCACCACACCCCGCCACATTCCGACCTCGACCGGTACGCGACTCGTGAAACCTTGGTTTTCCGGGGAAAATTCACCCTCCACCCCACCCCCACCACACCCCACGCCACACCCACGACACCCCACCACACTCCGACCTGCGCCACCCGTGAAATTTTTGTTTTCGGGAAAAATTTCATCTCTCATCCCAACCCCACCACACCCCCACCACACCCCACCACCTCCGACCTCCACCGGTACGCCACCCGTGAAATTTTTATTTTCGGGACGAAATTTCTTCCCCACCCACCCCTATCTCCCACCCCCACCAAACCCCACGACACCCCACCTCACTCCGACCTCCACCGGTACGCCACTCGTGAAATTTGGGTCTTCGGGACAATTTTCTTCTCTCACCCAACCCCATCCCCAACCCACCCCATCACCACACCCACACAACACTCCGACCTCCACCGGTACACCACTCGTGAAATTTTGATTTTTTGAAAAAAATTCTTCCCCACCCGTCCCCACCGCACCCCACGACACACCCCATCACACTCCGACCGCCACCGGTAAACCACCGGTAAAATTTTGGTTTTCGGGACAAACTTTTTTCCCCACCCCTCCCCACCCCACCCCTCACATCCCAAATGCACACCTCGGCCCGACTCCCCCAATGACCTGCTCCGGGTCGACACCGACCTCCCTGCGAGGGATTGGGGTCGATTGCTTCAAAACTGTGGCCGTGCATAGCTAACAAACAAACACACAGACTTACTTAAATATATATATAAGATAAGAAATCTGAGTATTTTTAATAGCAATTTAATTGTCACTGAAGCATGTCAGAAATCTTATCAGACTTTGAATCACAAAATAGTCAAAACGATAGCAAAATAAGATTGAATATGATCAGGAAGTAAGGCGACCTGACATGGCAATAGAAGAGTTAGTGAGAGAACCGGATTCTCAGCCTGACTTAATTGAGAAGTTCACGCAAGTAGTTGCCGCATTTATGGAGCGCCAGGAAATGCAAGTAGATAAGATAATGGAACAGAAGACGAGATTAAGTGCAAGACAAGAGGAGGTGGAGAAAAGCATTATTAACACAATATTATTCTCCAACAGCGGCAATTTATAGCGAGAGTCACAAAACATGTTGCAGGGAAAACGAACCCTGATGAATATGTTACAGCCATGTTGTCGTTTCCTCACCGGAAGCCGCCCATAAGTCTGAACATTTGGCCCTGGATATCAGGATCCGAGGATAGATACGCTCTCTTTTAGTTCCATGGGTCCCAAGAATATTTCTATTTCCCCTCAACAAACAGTGCGTGCCGTTAAGCGAGGGCGCTACCGAAATGATAGTCACCTGGTAAGAATAAAGTAAGGAAGGAAGGCGCACAGGTCGCGGGGACGCGCATTACAAAATAAGCATGAACAAGATAATTTTGCATACATGCATGAACAAGATAAGATTGCATACATGTTTTAAATGTACATAGAAAATTATATATCACAGTCCATTCATAAAATGTTCATTTTATTACCAAGGATCATCATTTTTTTACATAACTACTTTTTATAGAAAAGATAATTTTAATTTGTTTATGATAGAAAGAGTTATGACTAAGTTAATTAAGAAATTATGCACGGTATAGTGACATTAAGGTTAACGCACACGTTTGTCCTTTTACTCATAGGTGGACGCACGAAAATGCATGCGTGATGTAGTCGGGTGCGTGTCATATAATTAGACTTTTACTAAAATCTCTACAAGATGCTGGTTATGGGTGTATTTTATAGTGCTGCGTGTTATATCCGCGAAAACACGGGAGTTCATACTGCGACGGGCGCTTCATAAATATCCAGATACGATGCGATATTAATTATTGACATAACTATGGTATCGGGGGCCGTAACACATACAGCATCTTTGGATAAGCCTTTGTGGAGATAGATCTACGACAAAACCTGTTGAGGGGATTCGAACCCAGAGGAGTACACCGAGATTGTACTGTCGGGCTCTCACGACCAGCTACGACCATCCTCGAAGCCGTAGACCTGATAGACATAGACATAGACATAGACATATTTTTATTGTTCCCAACAATTCAATTGTACATGTAAGCTTATGTTTAACAAAGTATAAACATAATTCGCAATAAGAAAATACTCAAAGTGAATAGGTGTTATAAGAGTGAGGGAGCAAATAGGCACACCAAAAGGGACAAGTCCCGCTAAGCAGGGGCCTAATTAACAAAGTGAAGTGAGAAAGTGAAAGCTGAAGGGAGTATTGGAGATATTACAGAGATATTACTTAACTAGGGAAAGAAAAAAAATATCGAAAAACTTATGTAGTAAACACTACAGGAAAAAATTCAGAGAAAGAACAAAATAAAAGCAAAGCAATCAAACAATCAAATAAATCAGCATCAGCATGGGTAACCCCTCATGCTATTAACACAAAATATTAGATAATGTATACACACGTAACAGATGTTTAAAGTGAGTTAAGTTAGTAGCCTTACGAATGTGAATCGGAATTTTATTCCATATGACAGGGCCTTGGAATTTAATGGAAAATTTCCGAACATTTGTTTTAGCAAAAATAATACTGAAGTCTCTATTACCTCTAGTGAGTCCAGAATGCAATGCAGGAGAGAAGTAGGAAGCAAAGGAAGAAGGGAGGAGGTTATTGATGTATTGATACATAAATTGAGATGTCTGTTCAAATCTAATCTGTTTAATATTTAGGAGTTTATGCTCAGCAAATAGGGGACCAGTATGACAATTAACAGTGGATTTAGTGATAACTCGTATGGCTTTTTTTTGCAAGGTCCTTAAAACATGGAGATGGGTATCATAGGTAGAAGTCCAAATTAAATTAGAGTAACTAAGGTATGGATAGACTAGGGTGAAATATAGATTGATAAGCACATGAGAGGGAAGCAAGTAAGAGACTCTCTTAATAATGCCTATGCTTTTTGAATTTTTTTTACTTATTTCGTCTATATGGACTTTCCATTTTAGGTGCTGATCAATATGAACGCCAAGGAATTTTGTCGTGTAAACTTGAGGAATAATTTTGTTGTCAATAAGCAGCTCATTATTTGTTATAGGTATTGGTTTTTTATTTGAACGAAATATGATATAATTAGTTTTAGATAGATTTAATGAAAGTTTATTTGCCTTGAACCAATCACTAGCTGATATTAATTCATTATTAACTAGCTGAAGAAGCTGATCATAGGAGGCATGCGATAAAAATACATTAGAATCATCGGCAAATAGAATATAGTGTAAGATGGATGATGAATTTGGGAGATCATTGATATAGATTAAAAACAGGAGAGGACCAAGGATAGAGCCTTGAGGTACCCCAAATTCTATAGCTTGAAAGTTAGACAATTTTCCATTACAAAGCACCTGCTGTAGACGATTGCCCAAATAACTACTAAGCCATCGAAGTGCATTATCTCTAATACCATAGTGTTCAAGTTTATACAAAAGTATTTTGTGGTCCACAGTATCAAACGCCTTTGCAAGGTCAAGGAAGATACCAATCGAGTATTCATTATTGTCCATGGCCTTGGTAATTTTGTCCTGTATATCAATCAGTGACATGGAGGTAGAGTGACCCGGCTGAAAGCCATGCTGAAACGGATATAATATGTCCTTATGCTTTATGTATGAAAGTAATCTGTCATACATTACTCTTTCAAATAATTTGGAGAAAAAAGGTAGTATAGAAATGGGTCTGTAATTATTAATTTCATTTTTGGCACCTTGTTTGTGAATGGGGAGAACTTTGGCAAGTTTGATTTCTGATGGAACAATACCATTTTTTAGTGAACAGTTAATCACTTCAGCCAGCGGATTGGCAAGAAGTTCCATAACCGGTGATAATATCATAGGATTCAAATCATCAGTGCCAGAACTGTGAGTCGATTTAAGAGAGTTATTAATTGCTAATATTTCCTGGGAGGTAGTTGAAAGTAGGGCAAAGGAATTAGAGGAGGATGGGTGGAGATAGTCTTGAAAGCATTTCTCAGATGGGAGGATTTTGGATGATAAAGATTTCGCTAAGCCTGTAAAATATGAGTTGAATGTTTCAGCCATTATTAAAGGGTCATTCGTTAAATTTCCATCCAGATTAATTTCATTAATAAGTGTGTCCTTCTTAGTTGACTTAATTACTGTTCTAATAACCTGCCAGGTTTTTTTAATGTCCTTACTATGTTTTATGAATTCACTTGAATAGTAAGAACGTTCTATATTTGTACGAATTAATTTATATTTGTTACGGTAGGTAGTAAATTTGTTTTTATTTTCAATGGTAGTTTTTTTTATATATTTAATGTACATAGACATAACACATCCTGGTAATACGAGCGGAGTTGATTTAGGCCATCCCTATCCATTAGAGCACAAAGAGCTCTGGAGTAAAATGGCCGCTCCTGTCTTCCCTTCGTCCGAGCACAATGGGTCTGGAAATTAACCTGGTGCCTGAAGAAGAGGCGACCCCTATTGTGTCTCCCAAATGGCGCTCACATGTGTCAGGGCTCTTGTTGGGCGCTCATTTGTCGGGCGCTCTTTTGTCGGCGCTCTTTTGTCGGTCGCTCTTTTGGCAGGGCGCCGTTCACAAAGACCAGAGTAAATCAGACCACTATATTCAGATCATAGTCTAAACAATATGCAAAAATACGTAGACCTAAACGCAAACACAGATAGATACATGTACATGCGTACAAACATTTCTAATGACATTTTAAGTCAGTCCGGTGAAGAGGTGTGGTGTGTGCTAGAGCGACAGAGACAGACAGACAGACAGACAGACAGATGGACAGACAGATGGACAAACGGACAGAGAGGAAGAGCTACTTCCCTCCGAAGGGCTTTGATCAGTAGCTGTCAGCAACCTTTGATAGGTCGTCGACTGTGCTTCTGTTATGTCTCAGGTCGTTCAGCATTCTCTCCATGTTCTTCAGTTCATTGTTGTTGGGGATGGGGGCTGCTGCACTGCTGCTGCTGCTGACGTCTGGCTCTGTCGATGTCCCTCTGGCGGTCGGCGTTGTTGTTGTCATCAGCAGTTGGGTCGTCGTCGTCGTCGTCGGACATGAGGAACATCCTGATGGATAGACATGGAGGAGGCTTCGACGTCGTCTCATGCAGACCTCTGTCGACGACATCGGGCTGACTGATGCGTCTGCCCCTGCTTCTCCGAGACCAGAAACGGAGCTGAGCACCTCTGGCAACGAAGAATCGCCAAGAAGATTCGCCTTCAGTGGAAGACGATACGGAGCAAATCTCTGAGAGGCGCCGGAAGTTGTAGAAAAGAGAGGACCAATATGGGGGACGGCCGAACTACATGCGTCACCAGGAGATGGCAAGATGCGATCATCTCTTCGGAGACCGGTCATACTAAATGCCGCCGCCGCCGCCGTATAGCTCGCCTGCAGCCAGTTTCCAAAGTCCAAGGGGCCACCGAAGATGAGTCCACCGTTACTTGGGTGTAGAGAGCGTGATTCCAAGCTTTGCGCTGCGGCGCAACCTGGATAGGACAGCGTGGATGAGTAGTGACTTTGGAGAAGCATCTGGAAAGAGAAAGGATTTGCTGGTCCGAGATAGAACCCAGATTGGTAAAAGTAGGGCAGCATGGGATGGAACAGAGGTGAGTCGTGCAGAGGAGAAGGAGGAGGGGGAGAAGGGGGACTTCTGGTTTCGTTACGCCGAGGCTTCATTTCAGATTGTAGATTATAGGGATCCCTGTCGTCATCCACTCCAACACTGTACTGTTCCTGGTCTTTCCTACCATCGATGCAAGTGACATCAACGGCGGAAAAACTGTCCTGCTCTGGACGGCGACTGTGACTGAGAGACCAGGACGAGGAGGAGGAGGGGCTGAGGAGACGAACGGAACTGACCCCATCATTCTTACACAGCTCCTCGAGGTACTTCTGAACGCGAAACTCATCCGCTCTAAATCCTCGTCTGGTCCAGTGATCGTCGTCGTCGTCGTTGTCTGGATGCCTCCTCTTCAGCGACGAAGACGGCTGCCCCTCCTCCACCTTCACGGCTCCCTTCATCGTATAGTCACGTGGGACCTCGTGACGTCGTCGTCCTCCGATTGTTCGTCGACATCTGGCGTACTCTTTCTCCTCCTCATCATCATCATCTTGTTCATCAATTCGGCCGCCTTCATGCGTCTCTGACTCGTGCGAGTCCAAGCAGTAGTCTAAATGGATCACAACTATTTCATTTTACAAAACTATTTAACTAATAATAAAATTGAACAATGATAGTATTAAGTGCACTGTGTCATGAAAAATCCCAACAACTTTTTGTAAATATGAATATAAAATTAACAGTAAATATTCATCAATTTAAAATGAATTCAAAAACCATTTTATTCCCGATATAATTGGCTAACCCTTTATAAAATATTTAGGTCATGCAATAACCTGAACTTAATAATTAATAATGACATCATTTGCATCAAATTACAAAATTATGTTAAGGACAACACACAAACTAATCTAAAATTTCAAAATTATTTTAAAATTATTTTAAAATGTTTTTTATCAATAATTAACGTTGGTTTAATTTTATTGTTAGATTTCAATGACATTAGACTACAATGTGTGCAAAAGCCTTGGCCTAAAAAATTAATGTAGAAAAGGCAAAAACAATGACTGTTGGAAAAGCCATCGATCGTTCTCAGCAATACTCTCCTAGCCCTTTTTGACGTTAGTGCAGCGTTTGACACTGTGGACCTTGACATTTTACTTGAACGGCTGCATATATCCTTCGGTCTCTCTGGTACTCTTCTCCTCTGGCTGAGATCCTTTCTAAGTGATCGTTCCTTTTTGTGTGGTCCATGGGCTCTTTAGGTCGCTCTGGGTTTCCGCTCCCTACGGTCTTCCACAGGGCTCTGTCTTGGGCCCGTTCTCTTCATAATCTATACCTCAGATCTTGCCCCTCTTCTTGCCTCCCATGCTATGCGAGCCCATCTGTATGCAGATGATGTGCAAGCCTATCATCACTCAGTGCCTCTGACTCTGTTGCAACTGTCCGGGCCATGTGCTTTGCCATAGAAGCTTTGGGGAATTGGATGTCGTCCAATCGACTCCGCCTAAACTCTTTAAAAACTCAATTCGTTTGGCTTGGCACCCGCCAGCAGCTGGCAAAGATAGGTAGGACAACCATTGCTGATGCCTTTCCTGATTTTGTCTTCTCAACCAGAGTCCGTGACCTTGGTGTTACTCTGGACACAAGAGCTCACTTTGCTCCACACATTCACTCACTCAGCCGTGCCTGTTATTATCAACTGTGTCAACTACGCACTGCTCGCTCGCTTACTCCTACTGCTGCTGCAACCCTTGTCCATTCATTTATTATCACCAGACTTGACTACTGCTGCTCTCTCTATGCTGGCCTACCAATTGCCCGTCTGAGTTGTCTTGATCGCGTCCTGCGCTCTGCAGCCCGCCTTATTGGCGGTACCAAAATTCAGCCACATCTCCAGGTATATGCGTGACGTTCTCCACTGGCTCCCACTCAAGCAGCGAATTGAGTATAGGATATCTACTCTAGTCTGGCGCTGCATGCTAGACCTTGCTCCTGCCTACCTTTGTGAGCTCTGTAGCCCTACTCTTAGTTCTCACCATTTCCGCTCCTTTCGTTCGACTGAACAAAGTCTGCTCCTCTCAGCCCCTTTTGCTCGTACTTCCACTGTGCAGAACCGTGCTTTCTCGGTGGTAGGTGGTAGGAATGGTCTTCCTCTGAGCCTCCGCTCTCTTTGTAAAAATCCTTCTTAGGCTTTACTCTGTCATCTTAAAAGTTAAAACAGTTTTATTTGGCCGCGCTGAGGTTGGGAGCGCCTCTGAGTAGTCCCCCTGAAGAGGCGCTATATAAATGCATATAATGAATATAATAAATGAATCTGGAGGTAAAACGGGAGAATAGGGTGCTGGACAGAAGTTGTGTACCATGGGGGTTTGATTACGGAGGACGGAAAATGTACAAAGGACATCAAAATAGAAGAATAGTAGAATTGGTCTTGAAGGAGCAGTGTTTGGACGGTTTAGTGAGATGTGGAAAACAAACAGCATCTCGATAAGAACGAAGATGAAGCTGTATGGAACGCTTGTACTACCGGTGCTACTGTGTGTAGCAGAGTGCTGATGTCTGCGCAGATAAGAAATAAGATGAGAGAAGATTACTGGCGGCGAAGAATATTGGGTAGAAGCCGGAGAGACAGGATTGGAAACGAGGTGACTTTTGAGCTGGGTCAAAAGGAAACAGTGGTGGACAAGATCAGAAGAGGAAGACTCACCTGGTTTGGGCACGTGACGCGAATGGAGGACAAGAGGCTACTAACCGCAGCTCTGCACGGGCATGTGAAGGGAAAGAGAACCCGAGGAAGACAAGCGAAGACTTGGATGGATAATATAAAAGATCTAATAGCGCAGAACGTGGATATGAGAGAAGATGCGGTGGACATAATCAGGGACAGAGTCACAGAGCAAGTTGGAGACGGCATGTTGAGGCCTCATCATCGGCACACGCCTGACGGAGGAGAGACCAGGAAGAAGAATAATCAATCTTTGATATGATTGTAGCAAGTCTTTCATGTCTAACACTTAGTTATTATTTTGTCATTCTTTCAGCATGGGGTTATTGTCCGGTGTGTAATTGTCCGGGGATAATTGTCCTAGGGGTATTGTCCGGGAGTAATTGTCCTAGAACCGCAATTCATATCTACGTACAATAACCAAATTTAATCGAAATAGTTGAAGCAGAACAAATGTTATATCACTTTTAGCGAGCAAACCCACGGATTTTTGACAATCCCAAAACGTAACGCAATAAAAAGTAAAAAAAAACTTTTATTAAGTCACGTAATATAGATAAAGAGAAGATTCTGTGTGTCTGTTTGTTCGGGATGCATTTCGACAGTTTTGCACCTTTTCACTCAAAACTTTCACTACTGTGTCCGTCTCGGCATGGGGCACCCAGTGGAGGGGTTCGCGAATTTCTCCCACCATGGGGGCCAGGGTGGAGGGCAAACCCCCCATTTTGTCTACACTTTCAGCCGTTTTTTGTATTGTATTGTATTGTATTTAAACATTTATAAAGCGCCTCTAGTAGGGTGAACCGTTCAGAGGCGCTCCCAGTGCGCAAGGCCCCGCGAGAAGAAGCAGGTTTTGAGAAGAGACAGAGCAGAGGAGAGACTGACAGAAAGAAGTGTAGAGCGAACAGAAGGAGAAAGAGCATTCCAGAGAGAGGGACCAATAGAGATAAAAGATCGAGACTGAGCCATAGCAGTTCTAGACCGAGGAACCAATAGGTCAAGTCTGTTGGATGAACGATGTGGACGATGGGAGGAAGCTGAGTGAGGACGAAGTAAAGCATTAGTCAGATATTTTGGGGCAAGACCCCGTTGAGACTTTAGGATCAGAGTGAGAATCTTGAACTGTGTGCGAGCACGTAGAGGAAGCCAATGAAGTTCATCAAACATAAAGGTAGAGATGTGAGAGTACTTGGGAAGGCGGGCAATCAATCTAGCAGCTGAGTTGAGAACTGACTGAATCGGTGAAAGATGAACTTTAGGAAGACCAATGAGAAGAGACTTGCAATAGTCAATTCGAGAACATATAAAAGCATGAACTAAGGTAGTGAAGATGGAGGAGGAGACAGAGCGACGAATGACTCTGAGACGTCTTAAATGAAAATATGACGAGCGTGTCAGATTGGAAATATGCTCGGTAAAGGTAAGAGAGCTATCAAGTACTACACCAAGATCACGCACACTTGAAGAGAATGAAAACAATGGGAATTTTTCAGAGAGAAGAATAAGATCAAGCTTATGGAGCTGCTGAGGAGCACCTAACCAGATAAATTGAGTCGTTGAAGTATTAAGCGAAAGTTTCCATGCATATAGTCAAAATTTCATGGGTGGCGTACCGGTGGAGGTCAGAATGTGGTGGGGTGGGGGTGAGAGTGTGGGGTGGGGTGGGGAGGAAATTTAAACGAAAACCCAAATTTCACGGATGGCGTAACGATGGAGGTCGGAATGTGATGGGGCGGAGGTCGGAATGTGGTGGGGTGGGAGTGGTGGGGTGGGATGGGGTGGGGAGGAAATTTCCCCGAAAACCCAAATTTCACGGATGGCGTACTGGTGGAGGTCGGAACGTGGTGGAGTGGGGGTTGGGTGGGGGTGGGGATGGGGTGGGGAGGAAATTTTCCCGAAAACCCAAATTTCACGGATGGCGTACCGGTGGAGGTCGGTGTGGGGTGAGGGTGGGGTGGGGAGGAAATTTCCCGGAAAACCCAGATTTCATGAGTGGCGTACCAGTGGAGGTTGGAATGTGGTTGGGTTGGGGTGGGAGTAGAGGTGGGGAGGAAAATTTCACGAAAATCCAAATTTTACGTGTGGCGAACCGGTCTAGGTCGGAGTGGGGTGGGTTGGTGGGGTGGGGAAAAGGTGGGTGGGCAGTAGGAGTGCAGATGTGGTCAAGTTGGGGTAGGGAAATAGGAGATTAGCCGGGAGCGGGACAAATCCTAAATTTCCCGGGCAACGCCGGGTACCCCAGCTAGTATCAAATAATTGCTATCAAATGACCTTGATATTGCCAGATAAACATTATTGTTATTAGCTGCACGTCACCGTGACATCATTTGGCAAGATCACCATGAAGTTGCAAATAAAGAATTTTTCAGATTCAAATTTTGCTATTTAAACAGTAACATTGAAATTTATAAGACATTAAAATGACCAAGACTTAAATGACAGACAACATGTGTATTCAGATACTTCATGAACCATCGACGTTTGTCATGAACAGTGTCTCGGAGCTTATGCTACAATCACTACTTGCTCTGAGAGCCAAGAAATTGCGTTAAATTGAGCCATTGATGAAAGGAGATCGGCTTAACTACAATATTTTGTTTAACAAAAAAAAATAATGTTGTGTTTCCGGTAACCCGACCGACCCTCTTTTATGGCCGCGACTCAAATAATTTTGTAAAAAAAATTATTTAGAAAAACAAATTCTAAAAAAAAAATTCTGAAAAAATTTTTTTTACATTTTTTAATTGACATAATACGTTGACATTGCCTTCCGTATAGAGTTGGATCTTAGGCAAAAAATAATTTTGTGTTTCCGGAAACCCGACCGACTCACTTTGATTGCCGCGACTCTGAAAAGTTTGTGTAATTTTTTTTATTCACAGTGGCATTCCCTTAGAGCAGTGCTGTCCAACCTTTTTGGCACCGCGGGCCGCAGACGATGTAATTTTAAAGTCGAGGGCCGCAACAGTAAATTCAAAAACAATAGTTAAAATTTAGCGATAATCATTAGAGGTATTGGCATTAATCATGGAATCATTTTAATGAGAAATGAATGATAATAATACACAATAGCATATACATATAATTTTATATACATATGCCATAATTATTATCATGCCTTACAACGGTTCAGCACAAAACGCATAGACCCGTAGGGTGACCCAGTCACAGTTTCTCTTGTTCAGCTCCACTTTATGGCTGAAGTACTGGATTTCCATCCCTATGCCCGTCGAAGACGTCGAAGCCTAGGTCTTCGGTTCAGAGTTCAGTCATAATCGTCGGTCGAGAAAGATCCAAAGACATCGGCTTTCGTTGGCCCTGGGTCCCTTAGGCCTATATCGATTGTTTCCTTCCAGCCCTCAGGACTAGAACCTCTCGAAAGGCACGGTCACTTGCAGACATGGTTGGACTTTGCAAGAAGTGGTTAGAAGTTTGTGATGGTTTGCGAAGTATACTGCAGGAATAAACCCAGAAGTTGTGCTTCAGCCTCATGGAGAGACTACTGGAACCTACAGTCACCTACCCCCCCCCCAAGTGGTGTAGAAACAGGACATTAGTTGTCGGTTTGCCTTCCTAGCAGCCGTCTAAACTCCGACAGCTGATACAATATTATCATGAAGAATAAAGTCGACCACTGACTTTGTCTTTAACTTCATTTGGCACAAAGTTTAAAAAAGTTTTAGTGAGCTCGACGGGCCACTTGAAATCGCCCCGCGGGCCGCATGCGGCCCGCGGGCCGCACGTTGGACAGCACTGCCTTAGAGTTTCACGCCTGCCTAACTACTTCCTGGCTGCCTGTCTTGAGAGCCCTCTAGCCTTATCATTCTCACTTGAGCCACCTCTAACGGTGACTAGGGAAAATAAACCTAGCAACCTCTAGGTGTAACTAGTCACTGGCTTGGCCAGTCTGGAACGACCCTAGCAGTGATGTTCTGTTTGCACTCATCTTCCCCTTCCATCACCAGAAAAGACGTCAACAAAATGAAATTAATAGATCTGTTTTCTAGAGCAATTTTAGGTGCAGAAAGTCGGGAAATAGGCAGTTTTATACTTGCATAGAACACATATTTTTTGCGGCGTGTACCTTTATGCAAAAAAGAGTAGTTGGGTATAATTTTTCGGATAGTCACTGTATAAAAATATTTTACCAAAATAAAAATATTTTTCGACCTACCTACCCAATTATTTAGAGCTCTGTTACCGGAAACACACCATTTTTTTGGCCTTATCGTACTGGTTTCATTGAGAAGTATTTTACCCGAAAGATTATCAAGTGTGGAAAGCTATGCCGGAGAAATGCCACAATTTGAGGCCAAAACAATAGTGATAAAAGAATTGAGGGTGGCATTGGAGTCGATATGGGAAGATTTACCTCTGGAACACATCAACAAGGCCATCAACAACTTTACAAAGAGACTGAGAACAATTAAGTGTGAGCACTTGTGGTGGACATTGAACACAAGTTGTGAGGTATTATCAAGTTCATTTGATAACAATTATTTGAGATGCGACTTAATAAAATCGTTTTTGCTACATTTTGTTGCGTTACGTTTTTGGATCGTCAAAAAATGGTAGGTGGGCTCACTAATAGTTATATAACTTTTGCTCAACTTGGAATTTCTTATTAAAATTTGGCTATTGTACATAGACGTGAATTAATTTTGAACCCGTGAAACTTTATTTTAAATATAATTTTTTGGCCAAGATATTGGCCAAAAATTATAGGGGATTATTTTTTATGACCCATCCTGTATATCCAGCACGATATAATAATTATAGTTTGTAGACTCTAATTGTTCAATTAAACAATTTCATAGTTTCTGATGTTATTGGGTCGGTTGCTTGCATAGGTTAAACCTTCGAGACATTCAAGCGGCACTGCAGGTGCATACTTACTGAGCAGCAAGTGTTCTGAGCCAATCGATGAACGACGACAAGAGACGGCGACTGAGGGATGGCTGGGTCGACACTCATCGCCCCGTTCGCCTTCGTCGTCATCTTCATCTTCATTGTCTGATTTTCCTTTCCTCTCGTCTGATTTATTCACTCCCTCTTGACGTCTACAGTTCTTCTTATGGTTCTGTTGCTGGTTGTAATGATTTTTAGTCGGTACTCTTTCAGCCCCTAATTCTTCTGCCTGATGACCGACATTGTATTCACAAGGGACATCTTCATTTTGGTTATAATCGGTGTTATCGGTGTCACTGTCATGGTAACGAGCGGCACCACCGTCGGTCTGTTGACTAAATAAGTCGTTGCGTTGACTAGCTTCGTTAGGTGTTGTTTCGTTTGAAATGGCGATGTTGCATGACATATGGAGACCACGTCTACACAGAACATAGACAACGGTACTAAAAAATCACATTAATTTGTGTATAATTATGATGGCAGAGGTTCAGATGTTATTCGTGTAACTTCTCAGTTATAAGATTAACTATGAACGCAACACAACTGAACCTATATATATGTGAAAAGTCGAAATTAGATATCGCACTTTTCAGTGATGTAGAAGGTGACAAGTAGTCAGATTTATGTAATTTCCCGTGTGAGATAGATCAGGTTAGAAGACATAAGAAGGTAGATAGAGCGCTACAGTCATGTCAAATGATTGCATCTATGTCCACAGGCACAATTACCCTATGGGACCCGTGGACGCGTGTCCCAATCAGTGGACAATGACCTTTTCTTACTAGTTTTCGCTTGATAAAAGTGCTTCTTTAACTGCACAAATCCGTTTAGAACTGCACATTTTTGCACTGCACACTAAAAATGCCTTGCAACGTTGTGCATTCTCGATTGTTGGCACAACCACTTTAAATGGACCCCCGTTGAAGATGCCCATAGTCCCTTACTGTCTATAAATAATGCCAATTCTTTTTACAAGGTGCTGAAATCTAATTTATATTGCCGTGGTTTGGCTTGGAGTGCCTTTGAGTGGGTTTCTTGAAGGAGGGCTAAAAAAATTGAAATGAAACTGTAATGAAAACATAAATTTAATTTGGACACCTGCCCAAGTTGCCATATCAAAGGAACTGCGTTTATTAAGGTTAAAGCATTATTGTATGTCTGACAACTGAAGGAACCATTAGTATGAAATGTTGAAATGTTTTCTTCTGAAAATACGAACGAAACTACTAACGTTAAAGCGTTCTAGCTTGTGTGAAAATGGAAAATACTTACAAAAACATTCAAATGTAAATCTCTACTGAAAGTTATGGTTCATTGTATTAAAAAAGCATCACATCTTGTAGAAAATTGTTCTTGCGCGACTTTGTCGGTACCAGGTACTACTCTCATGTGCTGTTTTCTTAAGGGGCTATTTCGACTGGGCTATTCATATTCGGTGAGCGATTATGACATGCTGTTTTGCTGGTGGGCGATTATGACGTGGATATCTTGTCGTTGGGCCGGCGATTATGACGGGATTGCTTTGACGGGGCTATTTGACGAGGTGCCGCTAGTTAAGGTAGGCTACGTAGATTAAGAAAATAACTTTCAGGCAGTTTTAATTCAGCGATAGGCAACATGAAAAGATGTCTTCTCTAGCAAAACGAGAACTTGTCTTCAGAACACGGAAATTCTTAATGCTGAATCGAATTATACTAATGAACGAAACAGAGTTGATGATGCAGCAAGGAGAACGAGTGTGGGAGAAGCAAAGTGTTAAGTCGAACTAAAGAAGGGAATCTAACTTTGAAACAATGTCCTATACGTTCCGGTACAGTTCGTTTTCAAGGCTACTCCGCAAAGTTTGCAACTTGTGGATCTATTGGCTTCACCCTTGCAGGACTTAGCCTACCAAGTCACAAAAGCTACTTTTATGCTGTGCTTTGGATGTGTAGATCTAACTGCGTCAGTTAGGCTACCGGTCTTTTTTCGTTCTATCTATTCTATTTTATTCTATTTTGGGAATTATAAAGTGCCTCTCACAGTGCAACCTAATCAGAGGCGCTCCCTTGGGCGCCCGCAGAAATTTTTGCAGGGTAAATTTTTTACGATAGTCACGGTTAAATTTTTTAGTAGCAAGAGCTTGAAAAATGCAAAGCTGGAAATTAAGAATACGGGTATTTTTCAAAGAGGTTTTTTATGCAAATTTCTCAGTTTCGTTTCTTGTATAATTTTTAATACGGATAATTTCTTTAGAAATTTGTAAAAAAAAAATCTAAAAGTAGCTGTTAAGAAGTAGTTTCCTAAATGTGCGCTATATAAGTCCATAGAATGAACGAATGAATAAATGAACAAAAAATAAGTTCAGTTTTCAAGGGGCAAGTCCTCTTCCAGGTGCTTCTAATGCGCCACTCGAAAGCCAATCGCAGGGCACCAGCTTTTTCACATGTGCAGCATCGAGTCAGAAACCTATTCCAAAGAGTATAGTCAGAATGAGGTCCGAGTCTGGCAGCCAGATGGCCAGACTAGCTGTTAATGCGGGCGTCGTTTAGGAAGGTGAAGGATCCGAGGATCCGATAAGTGTGAGTATCAATTCTTTTGAACAGATCTCTTTGTCAGTTTTGGGTGTAAATCCGGAGGCGTGATAACCAGAGCTCCTTATCCAAGTTTATCTACAGTTTGACCTCCCTGGATTCTGTACTGGCAGCTTGCAAAAAGGACAAAATGGAGCCTGGTTTATAGCAGACTTGGTTTATATAATTACAATGCTGGTGAATAAGCAGATCTCCTTGATGTAATTTCAGTGTACTTTCAGAATTTTTCAAATTTTTGCATTAGAATTTAATTTTTTTGGCAGTTGTAATTATTTGCACTACAGCTAGATTCCACTCAAGCAGGCCATAATCGATGGGTCTGCTGTTTGCATGGGCGCCCGTAAGAGGGTTGAAAGCCAATAGTCATTGTTACAGTTTTTAGAAAGAGTTTGAACATGCATGGCAGAAAGTTATAAGAGCATGTTTATTTCTATAGAGATTATCTAAACGTAGATTTCTGACTTTCACTGTCTGTATATCATTCGTATCATTGGTGCATTAATGCAAAGAAATTTGTTAAAAACCCAAAAGTAATAGTAAAAACATAGGTGTCAATTTTCTAGTGGGAAAGTGCCCCTTGCCCCTATGTGCGGGCGCCAATGGGAATCCCAGTGCGAAGAACTCCTGGAAAAAGAAAAGTCTTAATACAACGGGCAGAAAAAGCAAAGCCTTCAGATAAAATCTGAGCACGAATAATAGTAAGAACGCCATTGAACAGTAAAGGGCAGACAGAGGCAAAGGCGCGATGTTGGGCTGTGGCAGTCCGATATCGTGGTACAAGAATACCATAACGGTCTAAAAAGCGGAGAGGACGTCCAGCGGTAGCTGAGAAAGACTTCCTAATAAGATCACAAAGGTAGCGAGGTGCTTGACCCAAACATCTTATAGGTAAGAAAAAGAATTTTATATTGAATCCAGGCATTCAAAGAAAGCTAGTGACGGTGCTCAGTGATGAAAGTCGAAATGTGAGGGAAACGAGGGATGCGGGCAATCAAACGAGCAGATGCATTAAGTGCCGATTGGAGAGGAGCCAGACGTAGTTTAGGTAGGCCAATGAGTAATAGTCAATGCGGAAGCAGATGAAGGCAAGGACCATAGAAGAAAAAATCGACGAAGAGACAGATCGCCTAATGGCACGTAAACGTCGCAGATGATAGAAGCTGGACCGAGAAATATTAGCAATATGTGAAGAGAAGGGAAGATTATTGTCAATAGTAACATCCAGGTCACGGACATTTGTCACGAAAGTAAATTGAGGAAAGTGCTTGGCAAGTAAAACGTAATCAAGCTTATTAAGCTGTTGATGAGTGCCCAACCAGATCAACTGAGTCTTGGAAGAGTTGAGCGAAAAATGATTTGAGGATATCCAAAAATTGAGATCAGCAGAAAGAGTTTCAATAGACTGACAGAGAGCAAGTTGTTTGGAAGAGGAGCCATGAACAAAAGTGTGGACATCATCAGCATAGAGGTGACCAGAGGCTGAGTGTTTAGCAAAAGAGAAGAGGAATACCAGCTTTAAACAATATATAAAGAAGTGGACCTAGTACGGACCCCTGAGGAAATCCAAATTTTACAGGAACAAATGAGGTGCGAGAATCATCTGTATGTATGTATGTATTTATGTATGTATGTATGTATGTATGTATGTATGTATGTATGTATGTATGTATGTATGTATGTATGTATGTATGTATGTATGTATGTATGTATGTATGTATGTATGTATGTATGTGTGTATGTGTGTGTATGTGTGATTGTGATTGTGTGTGTGTATGTATGTATGTATGGACAGTGGTTCAGAACCAACAGAGG
Source organism: Lumbricus terrestris (assembly GCA_949752735.1). Taxonomy (NCBI): domain Eukaryota; kingdom Metazoa; phylum Annelida; class Clitellata; order Crassiclitellata; family Lumbricidae; genus Lumbricus; species Lumbricus terrestris. The sequence continues at coordinate 22,737,834 of OX457039.1, forward strand.
GACCAGGTAAGGAGACCCAATATCACCGACAGTGTTCATAGCAGACCTTGAAAGAGCAATGGACAAGATCAGAGAGAGCGGAATAGCAGTACACGGCACCCGAATTAACAACTTAAGGTTTGCAGATGATGTGGAACTCGTAGAGGAAGACAAAACGAAGAAGCAAAAAAAATTGGACTTTCCATCAATATTAGGAAAACGAAAACCATGATATTCGGACTAAAGACGAGCGAACCTGTTGTAAAAGTAGAAGACGTCGAAATAGACAACGTGGGAAGCTTCACCTACCTAGGCAGCAACTTTACATTCGATTTGGATGGCGAAACAGAACTCAGGACCTGCCTATAGCAAGAGCATACACAGCCCTCAAATCGTTGGACAAAATATGGAGGAGCAGTACCATCAAGATGACAACAATGATGAAGGTACTCAATACCACGATTTTCAGCACAGCGCTTTATGGCTGCGAGGCACGGGTGTACACCGCATCGATAAAAAGAAGGTCCTGGCATTTGAGAACAAATGCTACAGAAAGATCCTAAGAATAAAATGAACGCAGAAAATAACCAATGAAGAGATATTTCAGCGAGTGGACAAGGCAGAAACAATCTTACAAAAAGCTATGAGACGCAAATTAGGGCTTTTCGGCCATATCGCCAGAATGACGGATGACAGAAAACTTAAGACTCTTGTTTTCGGAATAATGGACGGAACTAATAGGAGAGGCAGACCGCATCGGGAATGGAAGGAGGACGTAGAGGACTGGTGTGATGACTCGCTACAAAAGCTGTTCCACCTGGCCCAGGACAGAGGCGATTGGAAGAAGAAGACGAAGTTGACATTGGACACCTACGAGCTCATGGTGAATGATGATGATGATGATGATGATGATGATGATGATGATGATGATGATGATGATGATGATGATGATGATGACGATGACGACGACGACGACGACGACGACGATGATGATGATGATGATGATGATGATGATGATGTATGTCACACTATTTGCGACGTGAGATTTGTTGTATCGACGGCTCAGTCCATCATGTATGCATGTATGTATGTATGTATGTATGTATGTATGTATGTATGTATGTATGTATGTATGTATGTATGTATGTACATGTATGTATGTATGTATGTATGTATGTATGCATGTATGTATGTATGTATGTATGTATGCATGCATGTATGTATGTATGTATGTATGTATGTATGTATGTATGTATGTATGTATGTATGTATGTATGTATGTATGTATGTATGTATGCATGTATGTGCACTTGCTATAGCGTCTCTTGAAGATTGTCCTCACAAGCGCTGCCGACTACAGCGCGGACATTGAATCAGAGTTTCACGCCGAAGCGCTGAGCAATTACGAGTGAAGGACTTGCTCAAGTTCCCTATGCGGCGGCTTGAGGTGCAAGGCAACGAAAATACCCACTACACCGCCGCGCCCAATATACAGGTTGGGCCATAAAAAATACCCCCCTAGGTGTTTTGCCAATATCTTGGCCAAAAGTAAGAATTTTGAAATGAAATTTTAAGGCTTAAAGACAGTTCATATTTACACATGATGGCCAGATTTCATAAAAATATTTCAAACACAACAAAAGTTGCACCACTTTTAGTGAGGCCACCACTTCCCCCCCCACCCACCCCGTTTTTTGACGATTCAAAAACGAGACGCGAAAAATTAGTCATCATGGCCAGAAGTAAGAATTTCGAAATGAAATTTTACAGGCTCAAAGACAATTCATATATACACATGATGTTCAGATTTCATAAAAATATTTCAAACACAACAAAAGTTGCACCACTTTTAGTGAGGCCACCACTTCCCCCCCCACCCACCCCGTTTTTTGACGATTCAAAAACGAGACGCGAAAAATTAGTTATCATGGCCAGAAGTAAGAATTTCGAAATGAAATTTTACAGGCTCAAAGACAATTCATATATACACATGATGTTCAGATTTCATAAAAATATTTCAAACAGAACAAAAGTTATACCACTTTTAGTGAGGTCACCCACATTTTTTGATGATTCATAAACGAAACGCAATAAAAAGCAACAAAAACACGATTTTATTAAGTCTTATCTCAAATAACTGTTGCCAAATGAACTTGGTAGTGTTTCTCAACTTGTGTTCAATGTGCCCACCACCCGTGCCAAAACTTCTTTTGAGTCTCTTTGCAAAGTTCTTGATGAACCTGTTGATTAATCTGATAGATTCCTTATTTACCAGTTTGATTGTCATCTTGCTATGTGACTTCTCAGTGACGCACAGCTATGCTGGTACCCTGTCTCTCTTTTAAATAGTAATAATGATCATCTGGAAATATCAAGGCTATTTGATGCCAATTATTTGAGATGAGAAAAAAATCGTGTTTTTTTTGTGTTTCGTTTGTGAATCGTCAAAAAACGGTGGGTGACCTCCCTAAAAGTGATATAACTTTTGTTCTGTTTGAAATATTTTTATGGAATCTCACATCACGTGCAAGCCTGTAAAATTTCATTTCGATATTCTTACTTTTGGCCAAGATATTGGCCAGAATAATTAGATTGGTTTTTGGTTACTTTTTGTTGCGTCCCGTTTTTGAATCGTCAAAAAACGGTGGGTGGCCTCACTAAAAGTTATATAACTTTGTTCTGTTTGAAATATTTTGATGAAATCTGGCCATCAAATGTAAATATGAATTGTCTATAAGCCTGTAAAATTTCATTTGGGAATTCTTAATTTTGGTCAAGATATTGGCAAAAAACCTAGGGGGTCTTTTTTTGCCCACCCTGTACATATATCTAGTAGGATGCGGCAGCGTAGTGGTATGTTCAGTGTCTTGTGACCGGAAGGCCGCTGTTTCCAATCCACCTCTATAGCCACTGTGTAGTGACCTTGGTCAAGTTGCTCACCAATTATTGTCTTCTTTGCTCCTAGGTCAAGGAGCTTACCACACCGGATTCACGACCCGGCTGGGACATCTTGGTGTAATAAATGGTGAGTAGTGAGATAAGGCCTACATAGACATTGAAGTCTGATCAACTCATCTACATAACTTACTTACTTACTTTCCCCAACGGCTATTACTTGTAGCCTACAATACAATACAATACAATACAAGCGGTATTGCTGTTACTGTAGCGTCGTCACTGTAGAGTGTAGACCTTCTCCTGACGCGTCCAATCGTAAGATTTACTGATGGCATTTAAAAAATTCTAACACATCTCGCATTTCATGCGTGACGTAGCCTGCTTAATTCATTGGCTACCTGTTTGCTGTTTCCCACTTTACTAAACTTGTGGGGCGCGGTGGTGTATTACTATGCGTATGTTCATTGCCTTGCAGCCGGAGGGTTGCAGGTTCGAATCCATCCCAAGCCGCCGTGTAGGGGCCTTGAGCAAGTCCTTCACTCGCAATTGCTCTGCGCTTCGGCTTGAAATTCCGATGCAGTGTCCGCTCTGTAGTCGGGTGCGCTTCTAAGTAGAGAGATTGAAGGGACGCTATAGAAATGAAGAAATTAATTATATGAAATAAAAATTTGAGACTTCAATGTGGTTTTGCGATGCCAAGTGTAGAATGTGCCGGACAATTTATGCGAACTTTGCAATCCAATGCAACGTTTTAGGCATATTATAGATGAGATGCGTCTTCCGTTGTATACGTCAATTGCATGACAAGTGCGTCGGCTGTTTATCTGGCCGTAGAAATCTTCGTTCCACTGGTTGGGGTGAATTACAGTTACACTGCTTTTGCAGTATCTCGACGATGTTTCAGTGCTTGGGAACCGCCTGCGGGGGGGGGGGTGTGACCTGTAGCGCCCTGCTCAGTTGCTGTAAGCAGTGCTATATACGAATTAATGAAGTGTCAATTTCTTCAAGGTTTTACATAGTTAAAATGTCGTTCTCATGATAGAAGCCTGATAAAGCAGAATTTTTTTATGATCTACAATTCTACATTGTCAGTTCAGTAGCCAATCACTGCAACTCTACCCACTTACTGATTTTTTCCTTTTCGTCGCGCACATTGTAGCAAAGAAGGCATCGCTAATTTCACACGTGGTCACGGGCTCCCGCAGAAATGTTTGCAGGAGGAGCAAAGCACAATGGCTACGGTTTAATTTTTAAATAGTAATAATAAAGACCATCTGACAATATCTAGGCTATTTGATACCAATTATTTGAGATAAGACAAAAAAATCGTCTTTTTGCTACTTTTTTGCGTTTCGTTTTTGAATCGTCAAAAAGCGGTGGGTGACCTCCCTAAAAGTGGCCTAACTTTTGTTCTGATTGAAATATTTTTATGGAATCTGGCCATCATGTGCATATATGAATTGTCTTTAAGCCTATAAAATTTCATTTCGATATTCTTACTTTTGGCCAATTAAGATATTGGCCAGAATAATGAGATTGGTTTTTTGTTGCGTCGCGTTTTTAAATCGTCACAAAAAACGATGGGTGACCTCACTAAAAGTGGTGTACCGGTAACTTTTGTTGTGTTTGAAATATTTTGATGAAATCTGACCCTCATGTGTAAATATGAATTGTCTTTGAGTCTGTAAAATTTCAGTTCGAAATTCTTACTTCTGGCCAGGATATTGGCAAAAAACCTAGGGGGTCCTTTTTTGGCGCACCCTGTATATATATATATATATATATATATATATATATATGTCACATGTGAACATGCATGTACTATAAGTTGATGAATGACAAATACGGCAGGCATGCAATCAAAAATAGTTGGCTTACTTTTTCTCTCTCTTTCCTCCGCCACAGTCGCGAAAGCCCTTAGCAAATGGATTGCTATCTATCTTCAGCTGCGTGATCTGCAAAACCATATTTAGTATTAATATTGTATTGTATCTGACAACTTATGAAGCGCTTATATATATATATATATATATATATATATAAGAATTCATTTTCTTAATAGCATGTAAACATCTTTCTGTTTCAAGTAATTTATTCACGGATATTTCTATAGCGCCCCTTAAGGGTTACTATCCAGGAGCGCTCCGGATCCAGCCACGGCCGAAAAGCAAGGCTATCTGCGATTAAATGCATCCGAGTAAGCCTTAGACATACGGCGTAAAGCCAATAGGAGCTCATTCCAAACTATGGTATCAGCAACAGAGAAAGCATGGTGCTGTATAGGGATCAGCAACAGAGAAAGCATGGTGCTGTATAAGACCAGTACGTGCAGGGGAATGAGGAGTTCACCCTGTGTGGATTAGTGGAGAGCGCGACGTCCTTGCATATCCAGAGTATAGACTATAGAGTGATAGAGCCCTTACAAATAAGCAGGAGCAGCACATAGAATGCACCGCCACACCAGAGCAGAGTCCCGAAATGTAATCCGTTGCGGACAAGGTATAGCCAATGCAGGACTTCCCCCATATAATCAGATACATAACTTTTGGGATACGACCATTGAGTCGCAGGCCTATTGGTGTCTTTAAAATTAAAAGCCGGTTGATTTGCTTTGTTGCCAAGCTACATTTTCCTATTGCTAGGGCGTTCGGTTCGAGAGCTTTAGCCGGAAGGACATGCATTTAAATAAACAGACAAACAACCAGAAGGACAAACTTTCACAATTATTATTATAGTAGGCCTAAGTCTATAGATTATACGATGCAGCAGGCAGTGGCCTGATATGTCTTTCCTATCTTTTGATCTCAGCTTTCTATAACTCATGTGGTAAGTTTTACGCTTTCAGGCGTTTCACCCGTTCCAATTTGAAACGTTTAAACTGTAAAAGAACAAGAATTGACGATTTTTACTTATTTCTGTACAGAATTTAAAAAATGGTTAGTTTTGTCATTATTATGTGACAGACTGATCAATCATATTATCGTATCTTGTACCTTCTAAAGCACCTCTCGAATTCCAGCATTATCAGCGCAACCCCCCGTGAGATAGGAGTGATCTAAAAGACAACCTGCAGTGAATATCGTAATGTCCCAGTTAGAAAGAACAGTGTTGCGAATCGCAGAGAGATCTCGAGGTAATTCGAGGGCGATGAACTAACAGAAAATACGAAATATCCACAAAACGGTTCCAAACATTTTTCGCGCAATTAGTTTGCTTTTCTTTGGGCACTTACAGCTTGTTGCCAAATTCGGCGCCAATGCATTTAGGGGTATCTATGTAACGTAAGCATTGAGGAAAGTTAGGGGAGTAACTCCGCTACAGGCTACAGGGTAATCTGTGCCTGTCTCAAGCCAGGATAAAGGAGATGGGTTCTGCGGTGGGTTTACTCAGGTAGGCTAAAACAACTTTAGCAACAGAAACAACGGAGCAAACTCATTCAAATCAGCCCAGGAAGAATAGAGATGAGGGAGTGGGGAGGATACACATAACACAGCCTAGCCAATGACAGTGGACTTACAGACTCCTACATGAAGAGCCACAATGAGGAAGTTGGGGCTCGGAGGTCTAGCCTCCTTTCGACCATACATGTAACCAGCATTATCACATGGAATGCAAGATCTTTGTTCATCACTGGAAGTTTAGCACGGGTGACAAGGGAGATGTAGACATGCAACGCACAGATACTTGGAATAAGCGAACGAGATGAGATGGACGGGAAGTGGAAGAATGGGGTCTGATGGGACAGCAGCGCTATATTCTGGCAGACAGAAACACGAGAGAGGAGTGGGGATTTTGTTAAGCGAGGAGGCATCCAGATCATTTCTGAGCTGGGAATAAGTGAATGACAGAATAATAACGGCAAGATAACAGGCAAGGTTTTTCAACACAACTATCATACAGTAACAGATCTACGCTCCCATAAACACGACAGAGGATACAGAGAAGAACGAGTTCTATTAGCAACTCCAGGGTTCTTGGATGAGATCCCGGGACATGATATAAAGATTCTGATTGGAAAATTCAATGCACAGATCGGTTCAGATACGGCGGTATGGGAGGATATTATAGGAGAGAAGCAACGGGACAGACAACGGTGAAAGATTAACGAGCTTGTGCAGCAGCTACGATAATAAAAATTGGAGGGAGCTTCTTCCAACAGAGGATAATTCATAAGCCCACATGGACGTCGCCGTCAGGATCAATGGTATTACACTTGACAACACACAAATCGCCTTTTAAATGAAAATAGCAGATCTTTACTCATTTGGAGGTGCTGAACACGAAAATGACAGTAAAATTTGTCCATTGGCTCTAGTTTAGGAGATACAGATATGGTTACGTACAAATGTCTCAGTACGCATTGAGTCGGCCTACATAATAGTACATATGTGGGTATAACCATGAATTTTCTGGACTCTGTATTTCAAACTACATATAGCAGCACACAATTATGTGTCGTATTGCATCCGCCTGCCATGCATCCCCTCCCCGTATGCAAGAAATTTTCCAAAGTAGTTGAAAGACGAGAAAGTTGCCAATGCCCTTTGCTATTCCAATGTTTGGAGAGAACCAGGCAATCACACAAAATGACTGCTACTTCTGGATGGTTCCGCCTACTTCTGCAGACATGACAAGGAAAGAATAGTGGTCAATAGCACACACAAATATACCATCTGCAATCCGACCCGTTTCGCACGGCAAAAGAATTCCCTTTCCGGATTCACGAAAAAAGTTTTCATCGATTCAGACGATGAGGAGGGAAGCGAAGCGACTTCGGGTTCTCCGCAGCCTTCGACGCCACACATTCTCACCCAAGGTGAACTGAACGATCTTGATTGCGACCTGGACCAGTCCTATCTAAGGCCAAGGCGGAGTTACTTCAATGAAGACTTAAAGGAATGGAATCTTTTCAAGGAAAATGCCCAAGTGACATCGTTTCGTACTCGTCATGGGCAGTTTGAGGATAATTTTTACCAAGGAAGATGACCTCATCTTCTGCACCAATGTAGATTGTCTGCTGAATACCCTCGGAATCAAACATTAGTTGCATGACCCTCAAGAATGGCGACTACTCATAAACTCCACGTAATTGAGTCTCAAAGCGATGCTGCATTACCTCAAACCAACATCCATCCATTCCGTTCGGACATGCTGTCCTCGTTAAAGAAACCTACGACAATCTTAAAAACCTGTTGAATTATGTTCACTACAGCAGGAATGGATGGCAACTATGTAGTGACTTGAAGGTTACTGGCTCTCTTGATGAGTCTGCAGCACGGATATAAAAAATATTGCTGTTTTTATGTGAATGGGACAGTCGAGTAAGGACTTCGCACTACGTGAGGAGAAACTAGCCTGAGAGAAAAATCTTTGGGCATCAGAGAAAAGTAGGCGATGTGCAATGCCTAGCATAAGTTGAAACCCAGAAATCCTTTTATCGTTGCTACACACCAAACTCAGTGTGATGAAGAACATCATAAAATTCATGTACCGGACCGGATCAGCTTTCAGGCACCGTACATGGCTGTCAAATTCCTTGGCGAAGCAAACATTAAAGAGGGAGTTTTGTGGTACTTAGATCAGTCAGCTATCCAGAGATGAGATGTTAGACAACCTGCTTCAGGGTGACGAGAAACAAGCTTGGGACGCATTTCACCTGGTGTCAACAAACTTCCTCTGGGATGTCAGATGTCAGGACAGAAAAGTACACAGATTTGGTTGAGGATATGTTGTCTATGATTCCATGTATCACAAATTTGGCTGCGATGTGTCTTAAAGATCCACTTCTCCATTCCCACTCGAAGTTTCTTCCCGACAACTGCGGCATTGATATAATGACTGTTGAGGACGGTGAACGATTTCAAGAAGACATTGCAGTCATGGATAAACGATATCAGGGAAACTTCCATGTTGGCTGACTAGGCCTACTATGTGGGGTGTGGTGGTGCAGGGGTATATTTGGTTTCTTGGAGTCGGAAGGGTTTGGGTTTGAATCCTCCTCAAGACACCGCGTTGGGACCATGGGCAAGTTCCTCACTCGCAATTGCTCTTGCGCTTCATGAAACTCCGATTCAGTGTCCGTGCTGTAGTTGGGAGCGCATCAGACTAGACTCTTCAAAGGGCGGTGTATCAAGTGCTCATACATACATAGGCCTACTTGCATGCTCGCCAGACCTTACCCTGAGCAGTTACACAAGAGACAATGGGAAGTAGAAGCGAAAATTTACTGGTACAAATGTTATATGTACGCATTGTTCTATTTATAGAAACTCTTGATGATTTCAGAAAAACTGGAGCCAATTCTTTGATTTCATTGTCATAACGACTGTCGTGTTCAGCACCCTAAAATCTGTAAGAAATTGCAAATTTCATGTAAGAGGCACGACTTTCATGAAAATTTGTTGTCCAGTGAATTATTCAGCAGGTCGAAGAAATTAAATGTAAAGATTATTGTTATTATTATTATTTTTATTTTTTTTGCCCCGAGGTATTTAGGATCCCTCAGGGACTTCATTGCTAACTATTGTTTAAAAACTAGTCCGGAATTGTCAGGCCTCGTCTTGAGGGTTTGAAGAGAAAGTTCCTTTAAAAGCGACCAAGTTATAGCGCTGAATGTTGACAGACAGGCGCTGGAAAAGAAAAGTTGCTTCGCGTCTGTCACCAGTAATGGACGATATGCGCTTGCCGATTTCGTTGATGAATTCCAATGCTGATGGATTAAGCGGGCCTAGGGTCTCTATTGCCAGTGGCTGGAAGATGTAAGCAGCGGGAAGACCTGCATATTTCAAGGTTTTACGGTTGGCCGCCTGCACTGATGCCGGTCCTACCTGATTGGCCGGTGGAGTAATGTAAGAGGCGGTTGTATGCACAATTGTGGCGTCCCATGCCAGGTACTTCCCCTCTGACCAGGGTATTAGGGTTGCAACGTCGGGCCTTTTGCCGTCAGATCTAAATAGGCCCGCGGGTTCCTTGACGCTCGGAATATCTGCTTTGAGGAGGGTGCGCCAGATGATGTCGTTTATGGCGTGGTGACGCAAAGAGCGTCCCAAAGCCCTCCTACAAACGAAGCCATGGTGGCCCTCCGGGCAAACTCCAGCGCCACAGTGGCATGTGTGAGGACCGCACAAGTCCAGACCCAACCTCAATCCCACCGCCACCCGGACCGCCTCATTATCCAACGCGAGGCCACACGCGGCAATCGGGAGCGCAGTCAGCCAGTTGGCTGAATGAGGACCGCTGACCGCGACCAGCCTGGCTTGGTTGACCAAATCGACGGCACTCCTGCTGACTTCCAGCTTATCCTTCTCGATCAGGGGCCGATCCCAGCAACTCTGTCGGATGGGCAGAGGGTCTATCGTCGCAGGCAAGGTGTCCTGGCGTGCCTCCAACAGGTCCGCCACATACACATCAGGGGCTGCCTCCACGGTCGCAAGAATGGCGGTCTGAAGCTCGATAGTCGACGCGGCTGAAGCCAAGTAGGCAGAAGAAGCCAGCGAATCGACTCTGCGAATACCGAGTCCGCCATCTCTGATGGGAAGTGCGGCCTGCAGCCACTGATGGTCATTGAGAGAACAGTTGACAATTCCCTGTAGACCCGATCTCATTAGTCCATCCAGTGTCACAAGGGCCGGGTGGTCAAAGCAAGGGGAGCACCGGAGAAGATAGCTCAGTCTTGAGGCGCCGAAAGATGAACGCAATAAAATCAAGGCGTTCTGTGATGGTAAAAGGCGCAACCTGTCCAGAGCTCGACGGAACATATCACAATGACTCTCCAGTGCAGCGTCCAGCGCCCTACCCCGAAACAGAAGAGCTCCCAGTAAGCTCATTTCATTCACCTCGACCCTAGCGTAGTCTGACAATGGAGGGACCAATACCAATGTGGCGTCCCGCAAGATGACCTCGCATTTAGCAGGATTGAGGTGAAAGCCCAACCGAGGACCCAATCCAGCCACAGCTTGCACGTCTCGGGCCACGCTTTCCACATCGCCGCCGAGAGTTAGATCATCCAGAAATCCTATTTTGAGGTCTGATTCAAGCGCATGCAATACCGGTTGCAGAGGAAGACTGAAAAGCAGAGGGCCAAGCGGGTCGCCCTGCTGGGGACCCACTTGCGAAGACAAGAGCAAGTGACCAAATTTCAAGACTGATGGAACCGAGTATGCTTGACGAACAAACGGGTAAATTTCAGGGATAATCTCAAGAACTGAGTCTAACATGACATCACTCCTCAAAGAATTAAAAGCGTTGCTGAAGTCCAGTTTCACTAGCACTTGGTCATCTCGCATACCGTTGACAAACCGTCGCGTAGCATGGACCGCCGCCTCACAGCCGCCCGAGACGCCGATACCCAGCTGCAGTGGTGCAAAATGAGTTGTAAGTCTGGATATTGCGTACCTATTTGCGCATTTGGCCGCTAATCTTCTCCAAACATAGCCAACAGCTATGGGTCTTAATCCCCCGGATTCCTTGTTAAGTGCAATCATAGTAAAAGGTTCGTGAAATCTGACAGAGCATCAACAAGGGGCTGGGACATCCCGTTGTGTCCCACCAGGTCCAGCAAATGGCCCGGTCTGAAGCCATCCGGACCCCAGCCGATCCCACCGGAAAAGAACGGATCGCCTCCAGCACCTCCCCCGCCGTCACCTGCCATGCAACCACAGAAGCAGGGTCAGGTAGGCCCCTCCGTGCTTCTGGGCAAAGATCCCGAGGGTGTTTTTCCTGCAGAAGTTTGAGTGTTTCTTCGCAGGGAACTGCTGGTTGGGCTCCCTCACACAAAATGCGGACCGCTGCCCTAATGTTGCCGTCCTCCAACTTGGCGTTAACAGTCGCCAGCATAACCTCTTCCTGATAGTGACGGCTCACACGACTGCTGATAGGGCATTGCTCCTCACTCGGTGATTCTGGATCGGATAGCCATCTCTCTGTTCGATTCTTAATGATCTTAGTCATGCTCCGTGTTTTACCCGCTCTAGGTGGTTGGGCGACGGTTTGTCATAGAGGGAGCAAAATCGAGTAAGGCCCTCCACGCCCCTATGGACTGTGGTGCTTTACATATGTTTGTAAGGTCGACGTCAAAGCTTGAGCGCAAGCAGGGCGGGCCCCTTTACATATGTGCTTGAGAAGTGGTCCACGAGTCTGTGGGTGTGACATAACCACGGCCAAATCTTCAGCAGGGTCCGGTTCAGACGGGGTGCACAAAAACGTCGAATCGGCGAGAGGCACACGTGTCTCATCGTCCCTACCGTTGACCCCCATCCAACGCATCCCCATCGCCACTTTGACTCTCCAATGGAGGACGATTGGAAAACGGGCATGGGTTGTCCCTGGGGCCATGCAGATGGACCAAGCTACCCCTAGAGTGTAACTGTCTTGCGGCCAAGCAGTGGCTGCACGTGCCCCTGGCCTTCGGGGATTTCTCAGTTTGAGGCATCGATGTTAAGCGACAGTCTATCTGCCCCTAATGAATGCATTTCTTGTTTGTGAGTAAATAACATCAACTTAGAGGTCAACCAATTATTGCGCAGGTGTAATGTATCATGCAGAATCCGTAACGCATAAGGAATAGCGATGGTTGGAAAATAAACCGACTCGGAAGTCGAGTTGTGACTTACCTACGAATGTCAAAAACTCAACTAGGTTCTTGAACGGAATTAGACCAAGTGAAAACGAACAATTTAAAAGAAACCGCCAAACAACTGAACGCTGAAAATGCCTAATGTGCGCAGTCCTGCCGTTAGGCTAAATAAGACCAGGTGTGCGCGGCGGACGTAAACAGAGACTCCCCTCTGTCAAACAGGCGCGTGTACGCCAGATGAAAATCGGACGAACCGATCATAAACAGAGGCCAAAAACATCCAAATGACAACTGAATTTCGATAGAAAAGTGAACCAAACTCTCACCGAAGGTATTCCAACAAACCAAAACAACCGAAAACGGTCGACAACCAGCAAAAGTCAACGAAAATTAGATTAAAATCACGTGCGTAAGAAAGTGCGTGTATACCAGACGAGGCCATTCCATATATTGCAGACCTTAGTAACTCGACATATATTATTATCATTATTATTGACCTTTTATATAGCGCACCTTCAAGATAATCTACTCAGAAGCGCTCCCAGTCCAACAACGGCTAAATAAGGCAGTTTTTAAGTGAGAAAGAAACATAGTGGTGTGACCTCTAGGCACCAGGCGAAGAGCAACAGGGAACCCATTCCAGGTTCTAGAGCCAGCCACTAAGAAAGAGCGTCGCTGCATTATAGAAGTTCGAGAACGAGGGGTCAAGAGTTTAGCTTGATCAGCTGATCGGAGGTCAGATCGCCGCTGGACACCAGAGGTGGGACAGCAGAGTTCTTGTAGGTATATGGGAGCAAGACTATCTATGGAGCGCCAGACTAGTGCAGAAACCCTATAAGTAATCCGCTGTGTGATTGGAAGCCAGTGGAGGACATTTCGCATGTACTCCTTCTCTTGATAAAATTTAGGAATGCGACCAATAAGACGTGCAGCTGTGCGTAGAACCCGGTCAAGACACCCAATCCGGATCGCCGGGAGCCCGACATAGAGGGCACTACAATAGTCGAGGGGAGAGACCACAAAGGCATGAACAAGAGTGGCAGCCGCAGTACGGGTCAGAGATCGAGATACCACCCTAAGCTGACGTAGTTGATAGTAGCAATCACGACAAAGTAGATTTATGTGTTTCGAGAACGTCAGCTCCTGGTCCAATGTGAAACCAAGATCCCGAACAGTGGAGGCAAATGTGATCCCAGGAAACTGAAGAGTTAAAGCTTCCAAGTAAGTGTTGCAAGTTGTTGGCGAGTGCCGAGTCATATGTATATATTGAGTCTTGTTTGGATTTAGTTGTAGGCGGTTGGAAGACATCCAAGTTACTAAGGTCTGCATGGCCAGGTTTATTACCTGAACCGCTGTTGCAGCCGCAGACGCCAGACAGTGAACATATGCCTGAAGGTCGTCTGCATAAGATTGACTCATGACAGAACCAGCTGCTAGAAGAGGGCCAAGGTCTGCAGTATAGAGTATGTAAAGTAAAGGACCCAGAACAGAACCATGTAAAGACAATGTAAAGAAAGATATTAAAAATTCACAAAGAATATTTGACAGGTCATAAGGCAGGTCAAGAGTAAAATAGATTATCCAACTATCATTCACGCAGTAATTTTTCCGTCAAGCCCACTCCTATTTAGGAAAACAGATTTCATCGATCCAGGATATCTATTTTTCATATGGATTGGACTCAGTTTGACCATTCTTGCTTCTATCCATCAATCCAGCTTCTCCTTAAGCACTATTTATCAATCCATCTTCCATTTTAAATTCACAATATAAAATAATTTAGGAACATGAAATACCGTTTTACCCAGCATTTGGAGAAGATAACTTATATGATGGAAGCCGCGCAGCAGACAAGTCAAATCGATCTATAGTTTTGCCCACGCAAAGATCATCTATAAATTAGGACTAAGGTCTAAAGAGAGATTCATACAAGGAATATGCAGCAAGTGCCAGCAACGTCGAAGACAGCAGAGCTGTGATTTTCCGTATGCCCTCATACACTGCTCTTGTCTTGACAAGAGCAATGTATGAGGGCATACGGAAAATCACACGGGAGCATGCCCCCAGGGTGAAGGCAGTGAAAGATGAAAATGGTAGAGTACTATCGGATCCAGAGGATGTAAAGAGGAGATGGAAGGATTACTTTGATAAGCTGTAAAACGACGCAAACAGAACGGATGACGAATATCTAGAAAACATCGCGGTGGCGGACAACGTGGAAAGCATACCAACTTTGGGAGAGGATGAGGTAGAGGCGGCTATCGAAAGAATGAAGTTCCAGAAGGCGCCGGGCCTGGATAATATCACAGCGGAGGAACTGCAGGCGGGAACAGAAGGAATGGGATTAAAAATCAGACACAGATTATGCAAGATGGTGTGGGAAAGTGAACAGTGGCCATCGGACTGGAAACGATCCATCATAATCCCGATACACAAGAAAAAGGACAGGTTAGACTGTTCAAATTACAGAGGGATTAGTCTTCTATGTCACTGTGGCAAAGTATTGTCAACAATCATACTGCAAAGAATAAGGAAGAGAACAGTAGAGATTCTATCAGAGGCACAAGCGGGGTTTAGGGTGAACAGAAGCACAATCGACCAGATTTTCACGTTAAGACAGATAGCGGAAAAGTACGACGAATTTGGGAAAGACCTTTATGTGTGCTACATAGATTTCAGGAAGGCTTTTGACAGCGTGTGGAGGAAGGGGTTGTGGAGAGTAATGAGACATTACGGATACCCGGAGAAGATAGTGAGACTGCTGGAAAGCGCGTACAGACATACCCTTAGCGCCGTGAGAATAGACGGGGACCTGTCAGAATGGTTCAGGACTATTGTAGGGGTACTGCAGGGATGTGTTCTGTCGCCACTTTTGTTCAACATCTTCTTGGAGCTGATAATGGCCATGGCATTGGAGGGGACAGAGGAGGGAGCGGTGATAGGAGGAGACTGATTAGCGATCTGAGATTTGCAGATGATATTGCGCTACTGGGGGAGAAGGAGGAGGGTTTGCAGGATTCGCTAACGAGAGTTGTGGAGATAAGCAAAAGAATGGGCATGTGCATCAATGTGCAAAAAATGGAATGTCAATAATAATCTTCGTTTATTGACATTCAATCTGACAGACCGCAGAACGATTACAGGTACAAGTTAGGCCCTATACGAAATACGGTCTGCTTCGCACGACACGCAGGTCGGCTACAACAGGTTCGGTAACTTAACACTAATGGCCTAAGTACTGGAACGCTCCTGATTCGGCCAAGCCAGGAGTGGGAGGAGCGATCTTATTTTCAACAGACCCGAGGCAAACCACGCAACAGAAAGCGCCACTGGCAGCTAACAGAAATTCAAATAAATTTTTGCCCTGAGCGAGGCTTGAACCCGGGTCGCTATATTGACTCTCAGTTTATCGACCAGCGCTCTCTCCACTGAGCTACGGTACCCCCCATACATTGGGAGAGAAGGGACACGGCTTGGATTGAATGTGGATGGTCAGATACTGGAGCAAAAGGAGAGCTTCGTGTATCTGGGAGGTCTTATCGATGCGCACGGGGATCAGAAAAGGACGTTGAAAGAAGAATTGGGCTCGCTAGAGGAATATTGCAGAGATTGCATAGGATCTGGAGATCAAGGGAAATTAGCAAGACCACCAAGGTGCGAATATACGAGACCTTGGTGCTGAGCGTACTGTTATACAACTCAGAGACGGGGACGCTGAAGGAGACAGAGGAAAGACGGCTGAGGGTATTCGAAATGACGTGCCTGAGAAGGATAGAAGGGGTCACAAGGATGGAAAGGATACGAAACACGGAAATACGCAGCAGACTGAGGATACAGCAAGACATTGTGGACAGGATTCAGATTAGAAGAATGCGGTACTTCGGACATGTCGTCAGAATGCAGAGTGGAAGATACCCAAAGGTGGCACTTCAAGGATATGTGCATGGGAAGAGGAGAAGAGGCAGACCCAGGAAGCGACGGATGATATGGCAGAAGAGGACTGCCTGAGGATGGGAATAACCGTGGGAGAGGGGCGCGGAGAGCGCAGGACAGGGGCGACTGGAGGCTGTCCATAAAGGAGCGGCTGATGCGGGCGGAAGCTTCGCCAGGGCCAAAAGTCAAGTAAGTCAAGGCCTAAAGTTTATTCGGGTAAAATTGTGTGTGTGTGTGTGTGTGTGTGTGTGTTTGTAATATCGTGTTAATACAATGTGCTTTTACAAAATGTGACATTTCCATTCAGGTAACGATGATGTAGGTTTAGTTGGGTCTTTTTATCATCTTGATTCTCGTCTTGGGTAGTGCATGGTAGATTTGTATTCTGACCTTTTCGTTTTGATAAGCGGTCACTGCGATGAACTCAGTTTCCTTGAAGACAAACGTTTTGAACGAACTGTATGGCAGCCGGTAGAGGTCACTTGCTTGCACGAGATGGAAACGAGGTTGATATTTATGCATTGAATTGAGTATCGTCTAGAACAAAGTTCAAGTCAAATTCAGGACTTCAGATTATGCTTCACATCAATAATATTGTGTTGCACTGAAGGCTTCAAAGAACTAATTACCTATTAGAATAGACTGGATAAAAGAAAAATGCTCTAATTATCTAATAAGTCGTTAGAATCTTAATTAAAGTATTCGACTAGATAATATCAGTGATACTACTACTACTACTACTGCTACTGCTGCTGCTGCTGCTGCTGCTGCTGCTGCTGCTGCTGCTGCTGCTGCTGCTGCTACTACTACTACTACTACTACTACTACTACTACTACTACTACTACTACTACTACTACTACTACTAATAATAATAATTTTAGGGGCACCTTCATCAGACCCACGCCCGATATGGATGAGGTGTAATCGTTCCAGAATAGATGCATTGCTTTATAAACTCTAAGTCCCTGGGGGAACGAAATACCTCAGGGCAAAAAAAATAATAATAATAAAATTTAAAATAAAAAAAAATAAAAAAAATAAAAAATAAAAAAAAAATAATAATAATAATAATAATACTCGGTGGCCTTTCGAGGCACTTTAGCTGATCCGGTTCCAGAGAATATATAACAATAGCTACTACTTCCTAATTTTGTTATACTTCCTGTTACTGATGTTGTTTGTTGAAGACATTAAAAGGATTATAATAATAATTATTACTTGATTTAAGAAACCGGTAAAACAGTTATTACTTTCTATGACGTCACAATGCGTGTTGCTTAGCAACGCATTAAAGTCGTTTGCTTAAGGTCATTTGAAACGTAATTTGTTTACATCCAGGATAAATCAGTATAAAACGGGTTAGAGCCATGCCGAGATGGTCCAGCCAATCACAGACCAGCGTTGGTGAAGTGCACACATCAAGCAAGGCCAGCGGTGTGTGCAATCATTGCCTGGCGGTCAGACAGCTACACCTGCGCGATGGCACTGTACACGTTCACGGCCCACGGAACAGCCCGTGCCCGGGGTCACGGCAGCCGCCGCTGACCTCGGCGCAGTCGCAAAGAGGTCAGGTCGAAGGTGGCTCTGTATCGGTCGTCGGCGATGGGGGGCTAGGGACGGTGGACCCGCGGAGTCTTCGCTCTGTTGCCTCAGCAGATTTGGAGTCAATGTTTGACGCCCGGGTCGCGGGTGATGGTCTGGTTCAGCACCCGAGACAAAACAACGGCAAAGTATTAAAGCATATCCCGAAAGGAGCCCGGTTCGCATTCTCCAGGGCCCTCTCCGACATCCTGCAGTCCATAAACAACCACCCTGATGGCATCGAGGAGTGGCGCAAACTGATCTGGTTTGCTTCAAACATCCTGACACAGCCAGCGCGTGCGGGCCGCAGACGAAACACGGCCAATATCATCAAGAAACGGATCGCCAACCACGATGTCCTGCTGACAAGGGACGAGGGCGAGCGGGAAGATGGCCCCGATCGAAGATACAAGAGCGCCAAGGATCTACGCCTGGCTGCGGTTGGTGCAAAACTCGAGGAGGGCAATATTCGAGCCGCCACCCGCATCCTCTGCAGTCAAGATAACCCGGTCAAGGCGTCGCCAGAGTCCTTCGCAGCCATGCAGGAAAGGCATCCGTTGGACAACTGGGCGGATAACCTGGCTGATTTGCCAGACGCGGCGCAAGCGGCTCCATTCCAAGTGACGGAGAAAGAAGTTGCGGACGCGGTGAGATCTTTTCCGGTTGGGTCTTCCGGAGGGCCGGATGGAATGCGTCCCCAGCACCTGCTTGATCTGCTCAACAACCGCGAATCATCAGAAACTCTCCTCCAGGCACTCACATGTTTCATCAATGTGATGCTGAGGGGCGAATGCCCGCAGGAGGTACGGGCGATACTGTTCGGTGGCACTCTCATAGCCCTGTCCAAAAAGTCAGGAGGGCTCCGGCCAATAGCGATCGGATACGTCTGGAGAAGACTGGCAGCAAAGTGCGCCAACAAGTACGCTTTGACTCGGCTGGGGTCATTCTTCGCCCCATTCCAGGTGGGCATAGCAGCACCGGGAGGCGCCGAGGCGGCGGCTCGCGCCGCCAGAAGCTACGTTTCGGATATGCCTCGGGATCACGTCTTTGTAAAACTCGACTTTGCAAACGCTTTTAATACCCTGCGGAGAGACGTCATGTTAAAGACAGTCCACGACACTATTCCGGAACTCTACGCATTCATCCATCAGGCGTACTCGGCGCAATCCCTTCTACAGTTTGGGCCCTTTGAGGTACGGTCACAGATGGGGCCGCAACAGGGTGACCCTTTGGGCCCGCTGCTGTTTTGTCTGCCGCTGCAGTCGACCCTACAATCGCTGCGGTCCGGTTTCAGACTCGGTTTCCTGGACGACCTCTCGCTGGGCGGAGGGCTGGAAGATATGCGACATGACCTGTCCGTTATGAAGGAGCTGGAAACCTCGCTCGGCATCTGTTTGAATAGAAACAAGTGCGAATACTACTCGGAGGTCGAACTAGCGGGTGAGGAATTTGATGATTTCCGAAGAATGGACCGCGATTCATTGGTCCTCCTCGGCGCCCCACTGTTCAAAGGGGAGGCCCTGGACGAAGCGCTCCTCGAGCACAGCAATTCGCTCGAACGGGCTTGAGCGACCTGGCATGTCTCCAGGCTCAGGCGGCACTGATGCTGCTGCGGTCGTGCTTTGGAGCGGCCAAAATGACATATCTCTTGAGAGTGGCACCGTGCTGGAATCATCCCTTACTAGTGAAGATGGACGAACAAATGCGGATTGGACTGGAAAAGATCATTAACATCGAGCTCAGCGATCTGCAGTGGATCCAGGCCACTCTTCCGATCAGAGACGGCGGACTCGGGTTCAGACGCGTTTCGATGCTGGCTTCATCAGCTTATTTAGCCTCAGCTGCATCAACCAAGTCGCTCGTGCACGCCGTGCTCAACGTGGATACGTGGAGCGACGCTTACGCGGTGGAAATCCTGGAGGCCCGCGAAACAACGCGTCCGAGAGGAGAAGAGCCAACCCTTACCAGCCAGAAGGCCTGGGACAGGCCTCTGACTGACGCTGACAAGGTTGCAGTGTGGTCCGCCAACACCGACCCTCTAAGCCGGGCAAGGCTGGGCGCTGTGACATCACCCCACGCGGGAGACTGGCTCTCGACGGTTCCCGTGGTCTCGTGCGGTTTGGGCCTCAGCAACGAGGCCGTGCGAGTCGCGGTGGGTCTTCGGTTAGGACTCAATCTTTGTGCACCTCATCAATGCCAGTGTGGCGAGCCCGCCGATCCCGGAGGCAACCACGGGTTTGTCTGCAGACGATCTGCGGGAAGAGCGGCACACCACTTCGCCATGAATGACATCATATGGAGAGCACTGGTAAAATCGGACATTCCAAGCACGAAGGAGCCACCGGGCCTGATCCACACGGATGGCAAGAGACCGGACGGAGCAACACTGGTTCCCTGGGCGAGGGGCAAGTATGTCGCATGGGATGCAACATCCATCCACACCTGTGCTGCCTCCTACCTCAACATTTCGGCTGCAATGCCCGGTGGGGCAGCCGAACACGCCGCAAACCGGAAGTGCGCCAAATATTCAACATTCCCGGCCACCCACGACTTCGTCCCCATCGCCATCGAATCGCTGGGCCCCATCAATCGGTCAGGTCGCGAATTCCTGTCTGAGCTGGGGCGCCGTATGACCGCCGCTTCTGGTGACCCTCGTGAGACTGCGCACTTATTCCAACGGCTATCGATATGCACTCAAAGATTCAACGCCATAGCATTCAGGGGCACTTTCACACAACCAACCGGAGTCGAGGACGACCAGCCATACCAACAATAATTGCATTATGTATTAGGCTTTGCATGCATCTGTGGGAATACAATTAGCACATTTTGCTAGTGTCTAGCCTAGTGCTCACCGTTAATCAGTTCCAGCCAGTTGATGTTGCTCTGTTGGTTTTGAAAATAAATGATGGTTTTTTCATAATAATAATAATATTCGTTTATTCAAATTCAATCTGACACACCGCAGAACGATTACAGGTACAAGTTATACGAGATACGGCCAGCTTCGCACGACACGCAGGTCAGCTACAACAGGTTCGGTAACTTAACACTAATGGCCTAAGTGTTGGAACGCTCCTGATCGGCCAAGCCAGGAGTGGGAGGGGCTAACTTATTTTTCAACAGACCCGAGGCAAACAACACAACAGAAAGCGAAACTGGCAGCTAACAGAAAATTCAAATAAATTTTTGCCCTGAGCGAGGCTTGAACCCGGGTCGCGATAATGACTCTCAGTTTATCGGCCAACGCTCTCTCCACTGAGCTACGGACCCCTCACCCATTTTACTCTTTTACTGCCTTGGACCGGGACGGATCGCAAGACACGCCACATTAAATGATCTATTCAGCCGGAGTCTCACACGAGCGGGATTCCCAAATATCAAGGAACCACCCGGTCTCTCTAGATCTGATGGCAGAAGTCCGGATGGTCTTACGCTGATACCTTGGTACAAAGGCCGGAACCTCGTATGGGACGCCACGGTGATTGACACTGTAGCTCCATCTTACATCCCTGCGACATCCGTGTCTGCTGGTGCGGCAGCGGAAGTGGCGGCTACGAGGAAGGTCGACAAGTACAACCATCTTACTACCACCTATGTCTTTGTTCCACTGGCTTTCGAGACCATGGGCCCCATCAACATCGGTGGAATGAAGCTACTTAAAGATTTGGGGCGTCTGCTGACACGAATTACCGGAGACCCTAAAGAGACAAGTTACCTATTTCAACGGGTTTCTGTCTGCATCCAGCGATTCAACGCTGTTGCCTGCAGAGGCACATTCGAAAAGCAGCCACTGCCATCTGATTGACTGTTCATTCCTGATTCTTTAGTTTTTATTTACATGCGTTGTCATAATTGCCTTTGTGATTCGAACTACTTCGAAAAATAATAATAATAATAATAATATAGGAACCTATTAATATAGGTTCGCATGACAAACTGGCTTCCTTCTTCGCTCCCCTCCAAGTAGGCATCGCCACCCCGGAAGGCTGTGAAGCAGCGGTTCACGCAGCCAGATCTTTTGTGAACAATATGCCACCGGACCACGTCTTTGTCAAACTTGATTTCGCCAACGCCTTTAATATCTTGAGAAGGGACGTAATGCTGCAATCAGTTCACGAGACAATACCCGAACTGTACGCTTTTATCTACCAAGCGTATGCCTCAGAATCTCTTCTCCAGTTCGGAACGTTCGAAGTTCTATCACAAATGGGGCCGCAGCAGGGTGACCCTCTTGGTCCCTTGCTCTTCTGCCTGCCACTCCAGCTCGTCCTATGCTCTTTGATTTCCGGTTTTCGAGTGGGATATCTGGACGACCTCTCGCTTGGGGGAAAACCAGAGGATATATGCCATGACCTAGCTATCATTGCAAACTTGGAATCAACCTTAGGCATCCGATTGAATCGAAAGAAATGGGAAATCTTGGCGACGATTGAATTATCTGTAGAAGGCTTCGACAATTTCAAGCAGATAAACCGAGAGTCTATGATATTTCTTGGGGCTCCGCTCTTCAAAGGAAAGGCACTGGATGACGCACTGCTAAACCAAAGAGACAATTTAGACAAGGCAGTAAAGGATTTGCTTAGTTTGCCTGTACAAGGGGCGTTGATGTTGCTACGGTCATGCTTCGGAGCAGTGAAGGTGTCTTACTTATTGAGAACTGCACCATGCTGGGGCCACCCCCTCTTGGAGTCATTGGATGACCTGAGGATCGGGCTGGAAGCAATCATCAACATCAAGCTTAATGACATCCAGTGGAAACAGGCTACGCTCCCAATCAGAGACGGTGGTCTTGGGATTAGAAGGGTTACGATGCTGGCATCTTCTGCTTACTTAGCGTCAGCTGCATCAACCAGAGATCTCGGGACTGCAATTCTCGGCAGCGAGGAATGGACGGATGACCTGAGAGATGAAATCTTACAGTCCCGTATCACTTCACATCCGAGTGGAGATGAGGCTGCGTTGTCTAAGCAAAAGGTCTGGGACAGACCATTGATCGACAAAGACAAATCTGATGTTTGGACATCACTCAACGACCCCTTCAATCGGGCCCGACTGGGGGCAGTGGCATCCCCACACGCCGGGGACTGGATGGCCACTATGCCCTTAATATCATGTGGGTTGGGTCTTAGCGATGAGGCCGTCAGGGTGGCTATTGGTTTGCGCTTGGGTCTAAACCTCAACACGCCACACCAGTGCCAGTGTGGAGATTTTGGTGGATCAAGGAGGACACCACGGTCTGGTCTGTAAACAATCTGGGGGGCGAGCCAGCAGACACTTTGCGCTTAATGATATTATTTGGAGGGCCCTTCAGAGAGCGGACACTCCAAGCACAAAAGAACCGCCTGGACTATTCCGTACCGACGGCAAACGGCCTGATGGAGCAACTCTGATCCCGTGGTCGCGAGGCAAATACGTTGCCTGGGATGCCACTAGCATCCACACTTGCGCCACTTCATACATCCACGTGACATCGACTACACCAGGGGGTGCGGCCGAAGTAGCAGCAACACGTAAAAATGTAAAATATGCTAACCTTCCCGCAACACATGATTTCGTCCCAATTGCTTTTGAAACACTTGGCCCCATAAACATATCAGGCATTGAATTTCTAACTGAACTTGGCCGGCGTCTGTCAGTGGTTACTGGAAACCCTCTCGAAATCCAGCACCTTTTCCAACACCTCTCAATTTGTACGCAAAGATTTAACGCTGTGGCATTTCGAGGCACTTTCACGCAGTTGTATACTGTGATGAGGGCCGTTAACTCTTGAACAAAGGACATTTTGTGCTGCTTCTTGTAAAACATGTTACGTTTAATAAATAATAATAATAATAATAATAATAATAATAATAATTAACGCTGTGGCATTTCGAGGCACTTTCACGCAGTTGTATACTGTGATGAGGGCCGTTAACAGCTACACTTGCGAGACGGTTCTGTGCACGTTCATGGACCACGGAGCAACCCCTGCCCTGGCTCTAGGCTGCCACCGTTAACTACGACACCAACGCAGGAACATTCGCAAGACGGCGGCGCAGCCGAGGGACAGAGGGCGATGTCTCTGGCGGCTTTACGCTCCGATTCAGTCGACGGAACTACAACAGGGTCAGTTACGACTGACAAAGAGATCGTTGATAGGGGCCTAAGTGTCTCGGCGAACATGATCCGACATCCTAGACAGAGAAACAGTAGAGTCATGAAACATATTCCTAGAGGTGCCAGATTCGCTTGCTCTCGCGCGCTAATCGACATCATGCACTCAATCGTTGAAGACCCGTCGGGAATCGAGCAATGGAGCAGGCTCCTGTGCTTTGCGTCGAACATCTTGGCGCAACCGAAACGATCCGGCCGTAGACGCAACATGGCCAATGTGGTCAAGAAACGAATTGATAACCGTGAGTTCCAGATGACGGATGTTGGAGTAGAACAGGACGCAGCATATAGCGGAAAATACACCACTGAGAGGGATTTGTTCTTGGCAGCAGTCAACGCCAAACTGGAAGATGGAAATATCAAAGCAGCCACACGCATCCTCTGTAGCCAGGACCATTCAGTCAAGGCGACATCAGAAACCGTTGAAGCAATGCAGGAAAGACACCCGTCGGACAAGTGGGCTTTCAAACTGGCAGAATTGCCGGATGCGGCGGGGACCACGCCATACCAGGCCTCGGAAAAGGATGTGGCGGATGCTGTGCGTTCTTTCTCGGCAGGGTCCGCTGGGGGGCCGGACGGGATGCGACCCCAACACCTTCTCGACTTGCTGAACAATAAAGAATCTTCAGAATTGTTCTTACAGACACTTACAAGCTTCATCAACGTGCTGCTGAGAGGAGATTGTCCAAAAGAAATGTGAGAGATTCTTTTCGGTGGCACCCTAATCGCTCTTTCTAAAAAATCAGGAGGCCTTAGACCAATAGCGATTGGGTACTCCTGGAGGAGGCTGGCAGCGAAGTGCGCTAACAGCTACGCCCTGGGAAGGCTAGAATCTTTCTTCGCCCCATTGCAAGTTGGAGTGGGGGGTCCCAGGAGGCGGTGAAGCGGCAGTACATGCAGCAAGAAGCTTCGTCACAAACATGACAGAGGACGAGATCTTCGTGAAGCTGGACTTCACAAATGCATTCAACACGTTGCGAAGAGACGTCATGCTCCAGACGGTTTACGACATTATACCGGAGATCTACGCCTTCACACATCAGTCGTACTCAGCAGATTCTCAGCTGCAGTTTGGTTCCTTCGTGGTTCGTTCGAAGATGGGACCGCAGCAGGGAGATCCCTTGGGGCCTCTGCTGTTCTGCCTGCCTCTGCAACCAGTCTTGCGTGAAATGCGCTCAAGTTTCAGGCTTGGCTATCTGGACGACATCTCTCTGGGAGGTAAGATGGAGGACGTACGGCAGGATGTGGCATCGATTAAGGACTTGGAGACATCGCTTGGTATCTGCTTGAATAGTAAGAAATGTGAATTCTACTCAAAGACGGAACAAACGGAGCCAGCATTCGAAGGATTCGAGCGGTTGGACATGGGGTCGTTCCTCCTACTGGGGGCCCCATTGTTCCGAGGTGGGGCTTTGGACTGGGCGCTGCTGAGGCACAGCGAGATATTGGAACGGGCAGTGACGGACCTGGCCTGCCTTCGAGCCCAGGCAGCGTTGATCCTGCTGCGGGCAAGTTTTGGAGCAGCAAAACTTACTTATTTGCTGAGAACTGCCCCATGCCATAGCCATCCACTGCTCGAGAAAATGGATGATCAAATGCGCAAAGGGCTAGAGAACATCATCAACATCAGCCTCAACAACATCCAATGGCTACAAGCCACACTCCCAATTAGAGATGGAGGACTCGGAGTTAGACGTGTCTCGACGCTGGCATCTTCAGCTTACTTGGCATCAGCCGCATCGACCAAGTCACTCGTGAGTACGATTCTGTGCAAGGAGGAGTGGGATGATGTCCACATCGACGATTTGCTCGAGGTCCGCAAGAACACCCAACCGAGCAGTGCAGAGCCCCTTTGGAGCAGGCAGAGCGTGTGGGATAGACCACTGATTGAGGTAGACAGGACAGCGGTATGGGCCTCCTACAGCGATCCGGTCAACATGGCCCGGTTGTTTGCGGTGACCTCCCCTCATGCGGGGGACTGGCTATCAACCATTCCTGTGACCGCCTGTGGCTTGGATCTAAGCAATGAGGCAATCCGGGTGGCCGTTGGACTGCGTCTGGGTTTGGAGTTATGTGCACCGCACCAGTGTCAGTGCGGAGAGACCGCCGACTCAAGAGGACACCACGGGTTGGTCTGCAGACGCTCTTCTGGAAGAACTGCTCGACACTTTGCGGTCAACGACTTGGTGTGGAGGGCACTCTCGAAGGCTGACATCCCCAGTTCTAAAGAGCCTCCAGGCCTGATTAGAACGGACGGCAAAAGACCTGACGGTGCCACTCTCGTCCCATGGGCCAGAGGTAAATATGTTGCCTGGGACTACACAGCCATCCACACATGTGCTGTCTCCTACTTACATTTGTCTTCAGCGGTTTCCGGAGGTGCTGCTGAACACGCGGCGGATCGAAAGTGCAGCAAGTACTCGACGCTTCCTGTCTCCCATGAGTTTGTGCCTATTGCAATCGAATCGTTAGGCCCCATCAATCGTGCGGGTCGCGAATTTTTATTGGAGTTGGGCCGCCGTTGTGCCGTTGTTTCCGGCGATCCTAGGGAAATTGTCTATCTCTTTCAGAGACTTTCTATCTGCACGCAACGTTTCAATGCTGTTGCTTTTAGAGGTTCGTTTGCACCACTCACCGGGGACGAGAACAATGCACTTTATGCTTGAACACTTTTCTTATTTTAGCATGGTTTTTAATCTTGATTGGTCTTTCAATAAATGATTGTGTTATAATAATAATAATAATAATAATAATAATAATAATAATAATAATAATAATAATAATAATAATAATAATAATAATAATAATAATAATAATAATAATAACCTAAAACGCGTAACTGTGCGGTTACATTGGGCGCTGGTGTCATCTGGCAAATATGAGAAATATGATCGATTGTGATATAAAAGGTTTTTAAGGTTGTGAACTTGCTGCGACAAAGTTGTAAAATTGGCATTGCGATTTGTGTTTTACACTAGATCTCATAGCCTGTTACTGACAGGAAGCAAAATGGAGATATTTTGCCACGCTAGCAAGTCCATAATACATGTGAGAGGTTCCCAGTTATATCTACATAGGAATATTCCATAATATTATGGGTCTTTTATGTGTTTGCTGGCAGGGTTCGAACGTACTACTGCAGGCCTATATAGGCCTACTCTTTGTAGAATAGACTATCATGCATATAGTTTTTGTGACCAGGCCCGGCCCTAGGGTTTCTAGGCATTCTAGGCATCTATGCACTTTATGACTACATAGAAGACAATGTAACAAAATAGCTGTACATTTTCAGTGGCCCATTAGAAAATTTTTGAATCTCCACTTTGCAAAGGCAGCATTTTAAGGTGTCGTATTGCGCCATTTCGTGGGTGTCCTCAATCGCAAATGTAACTTTTCTCTCTAAACTTCTAGAGCGCATTGTTGCTAACCAGTTGATTGCATATTTAGATGTTAATGAACTGATCCCTTCGCAGCAGTCTGGCTTCCGGAGGCACCACTCCACAGAGACCCTTTTGCTCCGACTTCTTTCTGACCTGTACTCGGCTATGGACCTTGGTCAGGTTACGCTCTTGGCTCTTTTTGATGTTTCTTCTGCATTTGATTCTGTGGACCACTCCATCCTCCTGCAACGTCTTTCTACATCCTTTGGGCTGGTTGGAGAGCCTCTAGAATGGCTGCGTTCCTTCCTCTCTGACCGTTCAATCTGTGTGGTTGTTGGATCCTCTAGGTCCCTTTGGGTTCCTGCTCCTCTTGGTGTTCCTCAGGGCTCCGTACTTGGCCCCTTATTATACCTTCTCGTTGGCCTCCCCCTTGGGGTTCTGGGACGGTTAGATCGGGTTCTGCGCTCTGCTGCCCGGCTCATTGGACGAATCCCTAAAGTTTCCTCTGTTTCTACCTACATGCGTGATGTGCTGCATTGGTTGCCAATAGCCCAACGCATCCATTATCGAATTGCAGCCCTGGTTTCTCGCTGTATTCTTGGTTGTGCTCCATCCTACCTGCGACTTCTCTGTCGTCCAGTCTCTGACATTGAAGCGCGTCGGGCCCTTCGCTCTGCTGCGAAGGAACAACTGCTTGTTCCACGGGCTCGCTTAGCTACCAGACAGCGCCGAGCCTTCTCGGTTGTGGGGCCGTCAATTTGGAATTACCTCCCCCCCTAACCTCCATATCCTTCACCTGACCAGTCAATCCTTATTCCTTAAGTCCCTTAAATCTTTTTTCGTTTGCCGTGGCTGGGCTGATAGCGCCTCTGAGTAGTTTCTTGAAGGGGCGCTATATAAATGCTAATAATGAATGAATGTCGTCTTAGCAAAATAGCTGTACATTTTCAGTGACCCATTAGAAAATTTTTGAATTTCCCCATTGTAATGGCAACATTTTAAGGTGTCCTCTTAACAAAAAAGCTGTACTTTTTCAGTGACCCATTAGAAACTTTCTGAATTTCCACATTGCAATGGCAGCATTTTAAGTTGTCGTCTTAACAAAATAGCTGTAGATTTTCAGTGACCCTTTAGAAAATTTCTGAATTTCCACTTTGCAATGGCAGCATTTTAAGGTGTCGTCTTAACAAAATAGCTGTACTTTTTCAGTGACCCATTAGAAACTTTTTGAATTTCCACATTGCAATGGCAGCATTTTAAGGTGTCGTCTTAACAAAATAGCTGTACTTTTTCAGTGACCCATTAGAAACTTTTTGAATTTCCACATTGCAATGGCAGCATTTGAAGGGGTCATCTTAACAAAATAGCTGTACTTTCTCAGAGACCCATTAGAAAAATTTTGAATTTCCACATTGCAATGGCAGCATTTTAACCCTTTGAACCCGACGGACCGGTTTTCCGGCCCGTTATCCATAGAGTTACAGGATCTCAGGGTTCAAAGGGTTAAGGTGTCGTATTAACAAAATAGCTGTACTTTTTCAGTGGCCCATTAGAAAATTGTTGAATTTCCACATCGCAATGGCAGCATTTTAAGGTGTCGTCTTAACAAAATAGCTGTACTTTTTCATTGGCCCATTAGAAAATTTTTGAATTTCCACATTGCAATGGCAGCATTTTAAGGTGTCGTATTAACAAAATAGCTGTACTTTTTCAGTGGCCCATTAGAAAATTGTTGAATTTCCACATCGCAATGGCAGCATTTTAAGGTGTCGTATTAACAAAATAGCTGTACTTTTTCATTGGCCCATTAGAAAAATTTTGAATTTCCACATCGCAATGGCAGCATTTTAAGGTGTCGTCTTAACAAAATAGCTGTACTTTTTCAGTGACTAATTATAAACCTTTTGAATTTCCACATTGCAATGGCAGCATGTTAAGGGGTCGTCTTAACAAAATAGCTGTACTTTTTCAGTGACCCATTAGAAAATTGTTGCAATGGCTGCATTTTAAGGTGTCATCTTAACATGATAGTATCATATATTATAGTAGTAAATAATGCCATTATAATCATATAATAATAAATAATATCATAGTATATTATAACACTTCATGTAAAACAATGATGAAAACAGGAACTAAAAACCACTATCATTTCGTAAAATTTTTCTGGGGGGGGAATGTCAATCCTGGGGGATGGACTTTCCCCCCCCCCCAGAGACGTCTAGATTAAACACTGCTGATAGAGGGTCTGAAACTGTTGTTCCAGAGCTAACGATTACAGACAGGCTTAGTTGTGATCATATGATTATATTGACTGGATCTGTATAAAGACTAGCGGCACTAGCCAATCGCTCTATGCGATACGCGTCCTTATTGCTCAGGGTCTCTCGGGAGAAGCACCTGTATGATGTATCATACTGTTCAGGCCACCTCGTTGGCACGCCTTCTCTACGCTTCCTGTGCATAGTCTGACTTTGCAAACAGGCCTACTCCTTAGTGCGGGCGATAATACGAAAAATGGTACTGTTTAAGTTTCTCCCTGCAACCAACCAGAAGACGTTCGATGACCTCGGTGGTTATGCTGATTCTTCCCTTTATCATCTGTATAGGCCTACCTCGCAACCTCAGCCATGTCTTAGCTTGTTTACTACCTCCCATAAAGAGTCCTACTCACCCCATCATCGTTCGTACAGCCATGATATCACGCATGCTGACGCCCGGTGTGCTGTTATCACAAGAATGCTGTTCAAGTGCCTATAACTGCTTCCTTCTTAATTTATCCTTTCTCCCTCCCTCACAGCTTCGAAGATGCTTGTCTTGTTTTGTAATTTCATCTTGATTGTCTGTGATTGTATTCTATCTTAGTCTGTTTCAGGCGGTTCAACAAAGTATAGGCCTATGCTTAGCTACTTTCCCCCTCGAACTGTCGAACAAGGTAATTGACGACTCAACTGGCCGGTGGCGCATTGGATAACACAGTGGCACGGAGATCAGCGGAGCTGAGTTCGATTCCATTAGCCCCCTTAGGATAGACGAGCTTTGTAGGCTGCTATTAGCGCCGGTGTCTGTTCTGTTAATATGTAAATTAAGATAGCCGCATAACTGTATACTGTAACCGGTTTCGGTCTGTAAACCGGATTGTCAAATGAACGAAAAATAATTAAATTATAATTATAAACTGGCACAAACAACTCTTGTAACATAGGCTATAGACTTCCCAAATTAACGGATTGCGTTTCAGATGAGTTTCAATAATATTAAGATGCGGCTTTATGTTTGCAAGAGAGCAGTACGGTACCTCGAGTGGGGTCTTGCATGATGTTGCATCACAGATTTACCTATATTCGTAAGCCATTCATTCATTTGTTCGCCTTACATTCTATTCTGTGCAGATTTCAAGTTGTGATTTAAGGGTATCCTATCAAAAAGCCGACTTCGAAAGGGCGACCATCAAAAGGGCGAGTTTGAAAGAGCGCCGATTATGAAAGCGACTAGCTGTTCAAAAGGGCGAGCAAACAAAATGGCGACAATGAAAAGGGCGAGCATTAAACATTCGCAGTGGTTAAAAGACAATGGTAAGTATATATACTCTATTTGAACGATAGATAGTTATGTCTTAAGTTCTTTATAAATGGACAGTTTAAGATGTAGGCATACAGTGCAGTTATGTGCAGTGGATTCGAGTGATTTCGATTATCTTGCAGTTAATTTAAACTAAGTTGCTGAGAAAGTGTGAGAATGAACTTAGTATTTGTAAAGAGCAACAAAGGTTGAGATTATGTTAATGGTTGATGGCTGCATATTCAGTCTATGACAAAGCTTGATTTATTATCAAATTTAAACCTATTAATCGCCATTTTTGTCTAAATTTATTTTAGTCGTAATTGACATCTACATAGGCTACAGGATTTCAACTACTATGAGGTTCCATACTGTAAGATTGTAACTTATAGATCGCCTTTTGATTTTCGCCCTTTTGTTTGCTCGCACTTTTGCTCGTCGTCCTTTCGAACAGTTCCGTTCCTTTCGAACAGGTGCCTTTATAAAGCTGCGCCCTTTTGAACTAGCCATTTCGATGGTCACCCCTTTGAAGTCGCCTTTTTGATAGGAGATGAAGCATTCGAGCAAGTTAGGAAATTCGTATACTTAAGAGGAGTAATAACAGAAGTAGAAGGAAGTGTAGCAAGCTGGCTATTTTTACCATACCTTAGCTTATTTTTTTCATTTAGAACCTAAGGTATGGTTTAAAATCACCATTATACCATATCATAGGTTATCTTTTCATGCAAAAACCTATCGAAACTGTGGGAAATTCCCAACCGGCGTGCACAAACCTAAAACATGGTTCAACTTCTACCAAACCACCTAAGACATGCTTCAACTTCTGCCAACGAAGCCAAATTCATGGTAGTTTCGATTCGGCATGCTTCAACTTCTGCCAACTTCTGCCAAACCACCTAGCGCGCGCCTATGACTCATCGTGCCAGGAATTCACGGCAGTATCGATGATGAGTCATAGGGTGATTACGCCGGCTGGAAAATACTCACAGTTTCGATGAGTACGAGGAAGGAATGTCATATTCATCGCTATCATCAACAAAAGCCTGATTGTCTCAGATGTTGGAATGTGGGCGTTCAATGAAAAGACGTCTTTCTCTTGAGAATCTTTCGATGACAATGACGTCATTTACTCTTACCTGAATAGATGGTTTAGCACCGATGTAGATATGATCGATTCCAATATCACAAACGATTTTACATCGTTCGTTTAAAAGCGTCTTAGGATCGATCAGTTCATCGTTTGAATCGTAAAATCCTGTAATTATCTTAGGTAGAACATTAGGGGCCCGCGATTTTTCATAGGAAGTTAAAAGTCTCGGATACATAATAGGGGGTATATCGGGAATTACCACACCTTTGTCTTTTTTTCTGTAAAAAATATCCATTTGATCTACGGTCGCATCCATTTCGTATTTATTTAATGCGTCTTTCACATTAGATTTTTAAAGATGTTGTTTTATTAGTTTTAAACATGATTCAAAAATTTCTATCGTTTTCGCTTCCTCTTCGGTTTGATCTCTCATTTTATCATACATGGTTAATGGTAAAGTATATGATTCTACCAGATCCGTTTGTGGGGTTCGATTCTCCTGAATTCCATACGAGTACAACGCGGGAGTTTTTATTGACATTTTATCGATTTTCCCGTCATCATATTTGTACTTTAGAAACACGCGTTAAAATTTAATTTCCAAGGGAGTAGTAATTTTTTTAACGTTTTCGAAGATGACATTATTTATATCAAAGTTTTCATATGTTATTGCCATAGTCTCTCTTTTTTTATTAAACAATTATTTTTTTTATAATCGTTTCACAATGTTAACAAGTTATCGCTATCGATCCATGAGTTGAACGAGTCCGGATATCCTAACCATTTTACGAGTGATTTCTTCCCGCGCTTCCTGATAATCTTTTCAATCCTATATATTTCTTGGTTTGTCTTCTGTAGCTCCTGTTCATAAAATGAGCCCTGTATTTCCTCTCCATTACAATCAGTAGTCTTATAAGTTGACGGATCTGTGTATTGAATCTGGGATACTGTAAAAACTTCTTCCGTCCATCTAGGCGTGTATCCCTTCTCAAAAATGTTCTTCTTCTTAGTTATTCTAACCTTATCACCGATTGAAAACTTTGGTACAATAGGTTGCGAAATCTCTTTGCCGTATAAATTCATAAATACAGTCTTTTCATTCACTTTCATACTTTCCTTAGCGGATGTCATTTTAATGGAAGAATGCCGTGTTTCATTATAATTACTAACCATTTCGACTAATATATCGATATATCTTCTCGTTGAATTAGCTGTAACGTATTTAAACATTTTCTCTCGCATCGTTCGGTTACATCTCTCGACGACGCAAGATTTTTCTTCATTCTCAGTAGAGTACAACTCAACCAAATTCTTTACATCTCTATTATAAAATTCTTTCCCTTTGTCAACCCATAATTTAATAGGCTTTCGTCCGCCCCTGAGTATCTTCATGAAGCCACTAGCTGTAGATTTCCCACTCTTATCATTCAATGGTACGATCCAACCGTATTTCGAAAACACATCTATAACGGTTAACAGGTATTTCGCACCATCGTTATCTTTAGCGAAGGTCTGCATATCGACTAAATCAGCAGCCCATATCTCATCTATACCATTAACATACACCTATCTTTTTCGAAAATGTTTAATCACTGGTCTATGTAATTCATTCGCTAATTGATTAGTCCAATTCGGATCGGTGCTTTTTTTAAACCTAACCCGAGACTTGCTTTAGTAGATAATATAGGCTTAACAAAAAACCTCTCTAAACGTTCCCGCAAGCTAGGATTAGGAATGTTGTTCAAATCATTTAGCATTACTCTATCAGCAACATTCCTAGAGGCCGTATCAGTGTGTTGATCGAAAGCCAAATCGTGGTGATATGCAGCGTTATCTACCCTGTTAATGGGTTTGCTCCACTCTTTTGGAGTCCCATCAGGATTCAGTCTCAAATCTAGCCTAGTACCTGGCCCGCTAAACTGATGGCCTGGTAAATGCATCTCACCGGGAAACTTAGACCAAGGTAATTTAATGTTACTAGTCGCTGCATTCAATGAACTAACTAGATCTCCCCCTTTCGCGGCTCCTTTCACGAATTGAGTTTTTGTTTTCCCGCATACAACGCATGCGCCTCTTAGCATAGATCTCCCATTCTTAGCTACGGCGTTATGTACATCTCTCGTTTCGGTCTGTTTTTTACACTTGACGCAATACATTTCGCTTTTAATATAGAAGTTATTTAAAATGGAAGTGAAAGACTTAACGTGGAATGATCTACCATCGAAAAGATTTAATAACCCCTTACTACCCAAGAGTATTAGAGGTGTAATAGTAGGTAAATCAGGATGCGGTAAAACGACGTTATTGCTAAACTTACTTTTGAGGCCCGGATGGCTCGACTTTAACAACTTACAAGTATTCGGTAAATCTTTATTTCAACCAGAGTACAAAATTCTTAAGAAAGCATTCGAAGAAAAATTGCCGAAAGAAGCAATCGTACGGCTGTTTGACATTCGAGATGAGATAATGAAACGTGATGTTTCTCCGGCATGCGTTGTTGAAGAGATGTCGAAACATTTACGAGACGAGTCGGATATTGAATGCAGATTTTACGAATCCGCGGAAGATGTGCCGGATCCGTGAGACCTGAGCCGTGAAAAGAAGAACTTGATGATTTTTGATGATATAACTCAGCCGGCGAGATTCGCATAAATATCGAAACTCAAGATCTATTTTGCCATACCTCCGAATCTTACCTGCTATTCCAAGGTAGGTTGGTGAAAGCAGATGGAACGGCGTACGCTAATGCTGATGCGGTAGCTATCGTCAACAACGGGCTCTTGCATCTTTTCAGTCAGATCGCTTATTCCCTATCGAATCAGGATATCGAAACGGTATTTCACCCGGGACAAGCAACGACGATGCTGGGTATGCTGAAATATCCATACGACTTCACCAAAGCGCAAGGTCTTAATCAATTATGGTGCAAAGATACTGCAGCAACCGCGGTTATAGTCGATAATGCGGGTTTCGCGACTCGACAAGCTTATCTTATTCGAAAACCAACGGCTAAGGGAACGTTTAGATTCATCGTGCCACTTAAACATATTTTCGGATTCTGCGAGGATTACGATAAAATAGTATACGGGTTCAAGCACACGCTAACGATGGTTCGCAAATCGGACGATGACGCTATTTTCAGGCTCGCTGCCGCGGCTGCTGGAAAAGTCGACGTCGTGAAAATCTCGTGGTTTATGCCACACGTTACCCCGGCGGATATGGAGAAGATGCAATTGTACAAAACCATCGAATCGAAAGCATCGGTACCAGTTGCGTATCGAGCGCGTCAATGCGACACTATAACGGTTCCTCGATCGACTACCTTTAGCTGGCGTCTTAGCGTCAAGACAGCTCCAGAAAAACCTAGATGGATAGTCGTTGGATTTCAAACCGATCGCGGTGGTGACCAAGAACATAACCCGTCCATTTTCGATCATTGCGACCTCAAAAACATGTACGTCATGATGAATCAAGAGAGATATCCCGCGGTGGACTACGACCTTTCGTTTCCCAACCAGACATTTTCGAGGGTTTACAGAGACGCGGCGTCGTTTACTGAAAAATTCTACGGAATGGATCAGTTGGTTACGCAGGGTAACATCACTCCAGCCGATTATAAAGATCTATTTCCGCTTTTCGTGTTCGATGTAAGTAAACAGTCGGAACGGCTAAAATCATCGGTCGTCGATATCCAAATCAAAGCGACTTTCAGCGCCGCAGTCCCCGCCGAAACGCAAGGCTACGCGGTTATAATTTCAGATAACTTGTTAAACGTCCAATCTGATGGACAGAAAATGAGCGTAGTATATTAAAGAAAATGTTTTCTACTATAAAAAGAACATGAAACTCCCGCAGCTAAAATCGTTAATGAAGGAACACGGAATAAAGTTTAGTTATATGAACAAACCCGAAATGTTAAGAATACTCGTCGAGAAGAGTATTTGACCAGAATCAGAATTGCCCGAACCGGTGAAGGAGAAAAGACCAGTATTACCCAAGTATGAGTATTTAAAAACTATTCGAAACAATCCTATAAGTGTTGAAATCCTAGACAAAGACACTAACGAAGCCGTCATCTACCCATCGTTGTATAAGGCGTGTATGGCTTTAAAAACCACTATGTACACGCTGAAGGTTTATAATGGCAAAGTATGGAGAAATCGATACGCAATTACGGTGTTCGATAACGCCGAAGACAGTTCTGAATAATAAGACTTACAGATACCAAGTTGATACCTATCGCGTGTACTCAAACGATAGGTATCTAGGGTTAAAACCTAGTACAAAAACTCGGCATGCAATGCGCATGTGGATACACCAACAAGAGGCCTACCCGCACTATCACCGAATTCTCCGAAAAATATCCTCAAACCGAGGTGATCACCGGCGACTAAGGACGTGCAGGCGCTTGGTAAAACGAGCGATATTATGGCAGCGCGCGCGGCGGATCCATCAGCTCCGTAATTAGCAAGATCGTTATTATTTAACCCAGCTATGGTATACATAACCCTTAATCTAACCGTACAGCTACTCCGCGGGTTTCCTATCGAGAAAGTCGTGAATCCACCAAGTCGATATACCCCCGTACGAGGAATAGTTATTAACCCGTCGGCCGCTGTATACGCCGAATCCGTGTTTATAGCGACGATCGTTAATTGCTCGAGCATTGCTTGGTTATCAGAGTCTTCACCAGTTAAGCTGCCCGGCGTTGCTGACTCTCTTAACGCGCAAATAGCCGATCCGGTTGTAGGTCTCCAATTCGAGGATAGTGCCGGCGCCTTTGTTATAACCCCAGCCGTTCCTTCAAACCTATATATAATACCGCTCGTCGTATTTCTCACTAGACTACCCGGAGATACCCTCATACTCCAAACGTAATCTCTGGTAGCGATACCCTCAAAGCTCTGATCGACGTATTTCATGTTAGTTAAATGGTTGTCGCCAGCAGGACCGGTGCAATTAAGGATTTTATCATTTACAAGGGCAGTAACCTGGGTCAAACAAAGGGCTTCATCACCATTACCTACGAAAGGGTAATCTTTCGGTAAACCTACGAGATGATGACCTCCCATATCTATATCTCCGATAATGTTGTTGCCTCCATCTAGCCTTAGAAAAGTACTGTTTATTTGACTAAGAGTAACACCTCCAACAATTACTCTTTGCGTAGATCCGGAATCGGTATGTCCAAATTTATCGACTGGCATTGTTTTTAATAAGATTATTTATTAGTTAAGATCGTAAGAATGCCATCGAAAAGTCTCTTGCTATTATGTTCATAGCGATGGACGAATAAACGAATATCTCGAGGTAATCGGTATTAGTTAGAAAAACTACGCTACTGCCCGTTGCGTTATTATTAGAACCTCCTGTACCCCCTCCACCCGCGATTTGCATGAACGACACTCCATTTTTATACAGGAAGACGTTCCCATAAGCGGTGTTAGTATTACTACAAAATTCTATGTACGCCGAAACGAGATAGTAACCGGCTTTACCAGGAGTTAAACGTTCCGTACCCGTCCTAATGCGACTGTCGGTTTGGCATCTTTCTCTATGGAAAGTAACTCTTGTAAGTGTTCCGGCGTTTATGGCTTGATTACCGTCACTGTAAACGCTAATCGTAGGGCCGACTGTTGTAGTCATATTATCAACATATTTTTTAGTCGCTGCATCGCTGGCGCTGTTGGGATCATGTAGACCTGTAATGTAGGCGCCATGCATATAGATGGACTTGTGCACATTTATTCTAGTCCTAACCATCTCAAAGGCGGTTTCATTATTTATTCTAAACCGAAATCCATCCGCCGATTGCGATGTAATTAGTTGGTTTAATCGGCATTCTATTTTATTCGTTGGATTTCCCAAAAATATATTGAAATCTTTATTTCCGTCTAAATCCTTGCACCCCATCGACCGCGTAAGATCCCAACCATTGCTAAAGAATAAGTCTCCAGTCATGGTATCGCCAATTTTAGACACTTTCGAATCGACGTATTTCTTATTCGTCAAATGATTATCGTTGGATGGCGAATCGTCGTGATTAGTTATCAAATCTATAGCTTGTCCCCAACTTAGAGAGTCATCTATCCCCGCTTCCAAAGTATTCGTTGTTGGCAAACCTTTAATGGCGTGACCATTCATATCTAAATTTCCAGTCGCCGGGATTGCTCCATCCAATCGAAGGAAACTAGCATTTATTTGACTAAGAGTAACGCCCCCAGCAATTAAGCTTACTCTTTGCGTTGCTCCAGCATCGGTATGTCCAAATTTATCAACAGGCATTTTATATAATGATTTTTAATGCAAGTCGTTCATGACTTCTTGGAAATTCATTCCATCACCCACCATCTTTTTTAAGACGTACAAACATAAATGACCGCAAAACACTTCGTTGTCGGGTTGTATTCGTTCGCTATTATTATATAATACTGGGCTGCGTAAATAGTTTTCGAGCTCTACGGGTGGCGGGAGGCCGTAGCTATCGAAATATATTTTATGGTTGCCGTTCTTTAAAAAAGCGCACCAATGCGAGCCTGACCCATTAGAATCGTCCAAGTTTAGTATCCCACATTCATTCCGTTTAGGTTTCTTAGGCAGCTCGTCTCGAAGAAACACGCCGCTGAAGTTCTTGATATTTAGCTTCTTCGCAGCATCCAATAATTCAAAATTCGTTAACGGACGATTTGGAAGAACTACGCCTTCGACGTCGATATTTTACACAGTTGCAGTACTCATTTTATATTTCGTGTTTTACAAAATAATACGCTTTTACTTCCTGCATAACATATAGCCAGGGATCTTTTTTATTAGATTTTTGCATATTTTTCAGTGGGAGCAAAGGGCGAGTATTCTTCCAATTCATAGCTTTTTGTAGCTCTTCTTCATCTAGCAAGTTGAATGATGATAATGGTAGAACATGATCGAGATGCCAAAACGAACCGTAATTTTCCATTGTCATACCTTCCTGTAATTGAAATTCAATCCATTTTAGTAAATATTTCAAAGTCAATACCGATAAGTTGGCTCGTCGTTTGCGATTTCGATTTAGCTCTTAATGCTTCACTAGGCCTAACCCTCATATTTTGGAGTAGTTTAAACTTGGGATCATATTGCCTGCGGGCGTTAGAATAAGCGAGATTATGTTTATATTTACATTTTTTGCATTCTCTATCAAACCCGTCTTTACGACATCTGTTTTTTACATATTCTGAGATGATTTTTTCTTTTTTACATCGACAGCAAACTTTTTATCTTTTGTTTCCATGGTCTCTTGAGTTGAGTATTTTTGTCTAAGTTCCTTCGCTTTGATATTTTTACACGTTTTGCAACCAGCAGAATACCCGTTCTTGCCACGTTTGTTCTTATGAAATTCGTTGAAGCTTTTTTCCATTTTACATTTGGTACACACTTTAGAGACGACTTCCATTTTATATATAGGCCTATTTATTCTTTAGCCTAAGTAGTTTTCAACGAATAATGTCCGTATGCTAAAGTATGGATCCCATCAGCAAGTATCACTCGCTTGTCGTCGTTGGCTGAGAGGGCCACCTTGTTCACTTCTTCGGTGTAGATATCGTGTAGGTGGGATCTAATAACATTCATTTTTCTCGATTGTTCTCTTCTCGTAAACACGCAGTCCTTATAATCTTCGTGGGTAATCGTTTTCTTAACGACGCTCTTCTTTACACCTTTACATTTCTTGTGGTCTACACCAGCCATCTTGTAACTGTACAACTTCGATCGCAAACCGACAAACTCTTCGATCTGTTTACCCGCTGCTTCGTCCTTGAACATACCGATCACTTTCTTATTGATGCCATTTTCTATACCAGATGGGTGGTTTTTAGGATAGTCGCTCGTGTCGAACATCATTCGAACATCAGCCATCAAAGTTTTACTCAAGTCTAAAATACACATTCGAACATCCGGAGCTATATCAGCATAAAAATCTTCGGTCTTAATTTCATAGGCTAGCGAATCCGTATCGGTGAATAACAGTTTAGCTCTATCCCCATACTTAGCCTTGATGTAATTATAGTGGAAATCAGCCATCAAAGTTTTACTCAAGTCTAAAATACACATACCAAGATATATAGGCTTGTTGTAATATAGCTTCGTTCGTTTCATGTGAATGGCAATTAGGTTTTGATCAAAAATAGTCCGAGTGTCGTAATTCGTTCTCGCTGTTAGTTTTATGGCCTGCTTCTCGCTTGAAACCAGTTTTATATCTACGCGAGACTCTATATTTTCACATGTCTTACCAAACACGCTATTGTTCATAAGTTTAAAAAAGTCTTTCTCGAAATCGTTGGTTGCTTTGGTTCTCAGGTTAGTATTTAGATCGATATATTTTTTCAACCAGGCGCTTTCTTCAAATTTAATTCCACGATGAATTTTAGTAATCTTCAGGCCTAGACTTTCATACTGCTTCAAATTTTCGTAATGGGCTATGTACTTTACTTTGTCATTCAGGTTTGGGATGAGTTTAGGAACCGTTGAAGTTTCAGGCGTAATATTCTCGGGGGCGAGGGGATAGTCGTTGTGAAGATCATGCAAATCTCTGTGATATTCCAAGTCCACCTCCAATATACACGGTATTGATCTCCAGTCGTTTAGCTCATCATTTCCCATCCACTGAAACCCGTGAGTTGGAAGATTCTTACACATTGCCCATCCGTACAAATTGCTAGCATCCAAATAGGTTATAAATGATGAAGGCTTGCTATCATCAAACGCTTGCATGTACTTATTATTTGCCTGCCCATAACGATGTGAAATTGTGCTAACGCCGCCTCTTATCCCGTGTTTAACCATTAGTATCATATCGTAGTCGCTCAATAATTCTAACTCTACTCCAGTCAACTTTAATGCGGCGTCCCAAGCAAGACCTGGAGAAGTGTAATACCAGGCGGGATCTAGGTTGTAGTTCACGCAACATACATCTCTGAAATTCTCAAAGACATCAGCGAGCAGGAGAACATCACTCACGTTATATAAATCGTGATATTCTCTGAATGTTTTGAAACCGAATTCTTTCCATACCACCTGTGCGTGGTTGTAATCTTCGTCACTAATACCCGAGTCGTTGAGTCTCGAATAGAATGCTGACTTTGGTGGTAGTTCTGTTTCATTCAGTTGATCGATGGAACTAACGTAGTCGTAAGGATAAACCCCTTTTCTAAGCAAGAGATCGAGCTGTTTACTGGAGTAGTACTTGCTTATATTTTTACACTGGTCTTTTCTTAGGTTCTTCGATAAAGCGTCGAGACTCGCTGGCATGAATCTAAAACTATCGATGAAACGTAATTCTCGTTTGACCTCTAGGCCTACTTCCTTATTTTTTTCATTTACAAACTTACCGACTACAACCTCTCTGCTAAAGGAGATGTACTTTTCTTCGTTGCAGGGAATGCACTTAATGTTTTCATTATCACCACCTCGTAATTTCTTCACGAATAGATGACTATCGTATCCGGATAAATTGTGTAATATTACAGGGATGAACGCGGGGACTTTGTAGCTTAGATTACATTTTGTGTGAGCGGCGCCTCTATATTTCCCAGTTAGATGACAACGGTCTCTTTTTCGATCATCATATAGTTCTCCTTCACATATATGGCAAACAGTGGCCGAGATGTATAGCTCCCTGTCTTTCTTTCCGAATATCATTTTCTTTAGAAATTTAAATCGATTATAAATATCTTTTACTTTCTCTACAAAACTGTCAATAAATATCTGCGCTACATCATCGTCTTCGCTCTTCGTTGTGAACGTTACAGGAGCTTGCGAATATAGGTCATCGTCGAAACATTTTATAAAATAACAGAAAGAACTTGGAACGTGCTTTTGATATTTGTTGGTGTAGGATATATTGGGATCTGGTTGACATGTATCAATAGGTTTAATGAAGCTTTCAAAGTCAGCCATCACCACCCATGGGACTCTCATTTTTCTATTATAATTTTTAAACCGCAGCAAAGTTCCTGTTTCAGGAAGTACTATCTTTTGAGCGTTGTGTTGTGAACAGTACTCGGTATGTTTGTGTAGTGATTCTTTTCTGCTGAATCCTATTAAGCATCTTTTACAATAGTACATCGAAGTACTGGTGTTTTCTGTTTGTATCGCCATCAGTCTGTTGAAATTCTTAATCCAACAATAATGCTTCTTTTCTCCATCAGAAATGAGTAAGAGATCTACACACCTATCGTTCGCATGCTTTGATATATATAGTGGGAATAGGCCAACATCTTTCTCATAACCAAAAACATTAATACTAATATTGTTATTTCTCTCAAACTTACTTATCACATTAGCATCCGCTGCTACTGGAAATTCGATACCAGACCAATTAAGTTCCTCAGATTGTCTAATTAATTCTCTGGTAATTCTTTCTGAATTCTTGTCAACTGGGTTTACGGCTCTTGTTACACACCACTTGAAACATTCTTCATCTTCGTTCTTCATATTAATAATTCCCTTTTTACTCGCTAAACATTCCGGCAGTGGAATATAAGAACTACCTTTCAGCGGTTTATAAACAACCGTGTTGATTTCTAATTTTTGAACCGCTCTGAGTCTCCAGTTACTACCACGCATCTGGAAGGTCGCCATCGACTCAATAATTTTATCTTTAGCGCTGTTATAAATTTCACTTACATCAGTGGAGTCTAGAATCACCTCAGTCCTTGAAACGAATGGAAAATCGTTTGAATCTACCTCTCCAGTCTTCATGTCAACGCGCTCCATTGTGCAGGTGAGGACAAAGCTGACCTTAGTCTGGCGGCTTTTTGTTAACAAGTCCACCACCTGTTCTCGAATGGTGTCAAGAAAAGATGTGGCATCAATACCGTTAACCCCCTCTACCGTGTATTGTTTCGTGAAGCCTTTGATAGCTGAAGCCGTCTCTCTAATGTTGTGTGTCTTCATACGAGTATTGGGAATTCAATAACGGGAACAGGGGCGTCAAGCAGGGGTG
The DNA here is from genome assembly GCA_949752735.1 of Lumbricus terrestris. NCBI lineage: Eukaryota > Metazoa > Annelida > Clitellata > Crassiclitellata > Lumbricidae > Lumbricus > Lumbricus terrestris. The sequence goes on from OX457039.1 coordinate 22,780,965, forward strand.
CGTTGCAGGCTTCAATTTTAGCAATCAACTCTGTTTTTCGTAGTCTAGTGTACCCATGCAAGCCGCTCTGTTTGGCGATTTTTCTCAATTCAATAACAGTTTTCCTCGTGTATTCCATTTTATATTGTGGCGGAATTTGTTTAAGCTGTTGTGAGAAAATATTTTCGGTCATTTTATACACAGGAAAAATAAATTTATGGTGTTGACTCGTTCGATCCATCACGTTTGCGGGTTGCGCCACTAAGAACACGTTTCATAAGTGTCGTTCAGAAATAGGTCAGCTTGTCAGTAATAGGTCAGCTCGTCAGGATATCGGTGAGCTTGTCAGTACGTAAACAAGCTGACGGAAGTTGGGTGTCAGGTATCCAGCTATTCACTAGGCGATTGGTTCAGCTTATTTGTAGGACCGCCCCTTTCTGCTTGTAGCCTAGCTTGCGATCATAAGCCAGCTATGGCGTGTGAGGCTGAGTAATACGGCTATTTCATCATCTCGATTTGTTAATGGTTGCTTTTGGCCTGTTTTACTCCGCGTTTGCTATTGTTTCAAACACAAGGAAATTTTAACAGGAACAATGAGTGGTTTATTCAACACGTAACATAGGCCTATATGAGGTAAGTCATTTTTAAAATCATGTTTCAGCTAAGGCTATGATGGCTATGACCTTGGGGTATGATGGTGTGTTATATGGCTTCGTGTTATGCAAGCAGCAGCCTCCGCCGTTATGAATGGGCCTATGTTTTCAATTAGCGGCAGCCTCTTCGCTTTATCGCCTGTTAAAAAATGTTCCTATTTAGCGTACATCCGTGTTGTGGCTCGGATCATGTCTATGTTAAACGCTACTTTAGTGTGGTCTGGGTTATAAGTTGAAGCATGCCGAATCGAAACTACCATGAATTTGGCTTCGTTGGCAGAAGATGAAGCATGTCTTAGGTGGTTTGGTAGAAGTTGAACCATGTTTTAGGTTTGTGCACGCCGGTTGGGAATTTCCCACAGTTTCGATAGGTTTTTGCATGAAAAGATAACCTATGGTATGGTATAATGGTGATTTTTTAACCATACCTTAGGTTTGTGCATGACGGCTGGGAATTTCCCACAGTTTCGATAGGTTTTTGTATGAAAAGATAACCTATGATATGGTATAATGGTGATTTTAAACCATTCCTTAGGTTCTAAATGAAAAAAATAAGCTAAGGTATGGTAAAAAATAGCCAGCTTGCTACACTTCCTACTACTAACAGAAGATGGCAGTTGCACAGAAGACATCAAAAGAAGATGTGGACTAGTAGCGTGCGCAGCGTTCGGAGGATTAAACAAAATGCGGAGGGCAAAAAATATTTTCATCACAACCAAAATTAAGCTTTATCATACCTTGGTGGAACCAGTGTTATTAGGCCCTACATGTATATGGACCAGAATGGCGGACCTTAAGGAAAGAAGATGAAAGAAAATTGCTGATGCTAGAGATGAGCTGGCTAATGAGAATCAAGGGTATATTAAAGCAGAAGAGACAGGGTCAGAAATACAACAATAAGAAAGCAACTAGGAGCAGGAGGAACAGAGTGACTCGTCAAAATAGCCCCGTCAAAACAGCCCCGTCAAAACAGCCCTGCCATAATCGCCCAAAGACAAAATAGCCCCGTCATAATCACCCACCGACAAAACAACCCCGGCATAATCGTCCACCGACCAAACAGCCCCGAAAAATCAGTTCCCGACAAAATAGCCCGGGCGTCAAAACAGACGTGTAGCCTAAACAGTTCCGTGAAAATAGTCCGATTATAGACGCCACCGACAACTCAGTTCCAGAATGGCTCAGATGTGAAATGTTAAAAGTAACGCAATGAACACTGTATTTTTAAAAAATTTACGAAAATACTAGTATGAAAATTGAAAAGTTTTCATCGTAAAACGTGAACAAGCTACTATAAGGTTAAAGCGTTCTTGTACGACAACTTAAAGAAACTATCAGTATTAAATGTTTAACTGCTTTTTATGAAAATACGAACAAAACTACTACCGTAAAAGCGTTCTAGCTCCAATAAAAGTGGAAAATATTAGCCAAAGACATCTAAATGTCAATCTCTACTAATACAAAGCATGCAGGCCTACCTAGATGCTCAAATTATGCGCTATGGAGCGAAGGTATTAGGCGTAGCCTATGTGTTTGTTACAATGTCATGTTTAACGATACTGCCTTATCAAAGATGATTAGTGTCGCCACGCCATTTACGTCTCCGTGTACGGACCGTACTAGCTCGAGATTTGAATATCTGAAAATAGCCACCTTCGGGAATCGAACCGCGGCCCGCTCGCTCTCTTTTACAGAGTAGCGTACAGACGCGCGGCCATCGACCTTACCGATGTGTAGCCAAGCGAGCCAGCTGGCGTAGCCTATAGATCCTTTATATACTCTGGCGGTTCGGTGCGGCTTCATCAAAGTGCGAATTGGTCGCTCTCAGATATTGTGTGGCACGTTTGCATGCAGAGCCTTTATTTGCTAACCTCTCTTCTTGAGCAATAACCTTACAAAACAACGTAGAAGTAACTTTGCTTATTGTCCTTGCCTGCCCCTTACCTGTTATCTCTGTTTATTCAGAGACTCACTAGCTGTCGATATTGCCATTAGAATCTCTGAATCGATTTCCAATTAACCGCTTTTGCACCGATTTCTTTGACATTACATCTTTATATACGAAAATCGTGTGTTCTTCCGCGACTTTGTCGGTCCCCGACAAAATAGCCCCGGGCTGTTTTTACGGGGCTAATTTGACGGGGCTATTGTGTCGCTGAGCGATTTTGACGTGGCTATTGTGTCGGTAATCGCTTATGACGGGGCTGTTTTGTCGGTGGGCGATAATGACGGTAATAATAAACTTGAAAGCGAGATCGCCCAGGAACACGCTGGTTTCAGACCTAGAAGAGGAACACGTGACCAAATCGCAAACCTCCGAATAGTCCTGGAAAAAAGCAAGGGAAAGGAACCAACCACTATATTTCTGCTTCATTGACTTCACAAAAGCGTTCGACATGGTACAACATGACAAACTCTTGCTGACTATGTTAGAAATGGGTTTCCCGCCTCAAATAGTTCTGCTGCTGCAGAATCTTTACAAACATCAACCCGCAAATATTAGGACAGATGGACTTACGTCAGCATGGTTCAGAGTTTAAAAAGGAGTGCGAAACAAGGGTGTAACCTTTCACCGTGTCTTTTCAACATTTTAGCAGAACAAGTAATGAGGAAAGCCTTGCAGGGATTCAAAAGTGGATTCAGAATGAGGGGTAAAATCATTAACAACCTAAGAGACGCGGATGACAATATATTACTGACTACATCACCAGAGAAGCTACAAGAATTGGTGGACAGGGTTGAGAGGTCTGCAAACGAGTATAGCATGAAGATTAATGCCACAAAGACGAAGGTCATGACAAATACGGACACAGAATTAGAGATTAGAGTGATCAGTGGTAGTTTAGATTAGGTTGACTCATTTGTCTATCTGGGAAGCAGAGTAACGAAAGATGCAGGCTGTAATGTAGAATTGAAAACAAGGTTAGCCATGGGTACATCAGTCATGATTAAGTTGACAAAGGTATGGAAGAACAAGGCAATCAGCTCCAAGACAAAAATACGACTGATGAGGGCCTTAGTGTGGTCAGTGGCAGCATACGGTTGTGAGACGTGGACACTAAAGAAGGAGGAAAAACTTATACAGGCTTTCGAAAACAAATGCATTAGGAAATTACTGCGTATTTCATGGACAGAAATGTTGACTAATGAACGAGTTTACAAATTAGCAGGGACAAAATGCGAGTTGTTAGGCCATGTCAAAACCCGGAAATTACGATACTTTGGTCACATCCAGCGACAGCAGGACAATCATGAAAACAGTGTCATGACGGGACTGGTGGAGGGTGTTCGTAGCCGCGGTAGACCTAGCATATGCTGGCTCGATAACAACACGTTGTGGACCGGTCTATCGGGAGCGGCGCTATTGTGGACCGTAAAGGACAGATCTTGCTGGAGTACATTGGTCCGCTCATGCAGCCAACCGTCGCGAAGCGACGTCGGCGTAGTGACATGACATGACATGATTATGACGGGCTGTTTGTATTAACGGGGTTATTTTGACCGGGCTATTTTGACGGGGTGCCGAAGAAACAGTGGTGGAAAAGATACAAAAGAGAAGACTTAAGTGGTATGACCACGTCGAAAGGATGGACGACCAAAGATTACCACTCGCGGCCTCGCAAGGACACGTTGAATGAGAAAGGAGTAGAGGGAGACAACGGAAAACATGGATGGACAATATCAAGGAAGATCTGAAAAGCAAAAACACGAACTTGAACCATGGTGAGCGAAACTGTCAGGAACAGAACACTGTGGAGAAACTTCATAAGGGTCTCATCATCAGGAAACTGATGGAAGAGAAGAAAGAAGAAAAACTGTGCTTTCAGCATTTCGAAATGAGTTGCTTCACTTAGAACGACGACGACTCGTGTAATTTAGATCATGACTTCAGTTCAAGAGATGCAGTGGATTTCAAGACATAGCCTAGGCTAAACAGTAAACAAGGTTGTTATGTATGGTTTTTACAAATAAGATAATTATAAGAAATCCTACCCAATGAAACTTTGGCTGCGCTCTGTTGATCCAATCAAGAAATCCATCCTGAAGCTAAAACAATGACCCAAACATTTCAATAACCGTGCACTAGAATATGAAATATTAAATATACTGTACAGAAATCATCTCAAGAAAATTATTTCAATTTTAAACCTCTTATATAGGCCTATGTCCCAATATGTTACACAATAGATCAATGAACATATAATTATGAACGGGTGAACTTAGAAGTCCAACCCTAACAACAGAGTCACTTATGGCAGGAGAATATGAAAATGAAACGGTATAAAACGGACAATATCCGCAGCAGAATTCGTCTGTTACTCAAACCTAGCGTCAGTAGCCTAAGCATCACCCCGTTAGAAAAATAGTTAGAAGAAATTAATAGGTTATACATTTAGAAATTTTAGACAAAGTAATCGACCGAAATGACACAAAGCAATGACCGATGCCTTTGAGTTTGAAGCACATTATTGAATCATAATTATTTGACAAAATATTATCCGTTTCTCGAAGCGAAGTTTCATGCGGCTTTTATGGACAGAAAAGACGCTGTGGAGCATAAATTTGCACCCAAAGGAGTGTAGGCCTACATTCTGCAGCACAAACAGTTCACTCGCTGATTTAACTCAAGCCATTAGCACAGTGGAAAAGAATTAAATTTTGGTCTCAGAGAATGTAGTAGAGAATCCATTCATGACTGACTATCCCTTAAACCATTTTTAAACAGAAGCTAAGAGTTTGAAAGTGCAGTGTTAAGCGAATAACCAACTAGGGGAATAGTTGGGTATCATCTGCAAACAATGGTTAGTTTAGAAAGCCGAGTGGTGTGGTGCGTAGTGCACACTGAATAGAAGCTTTCGAAGCAACACCTTTCAAGAAATAAAAGACGAAGTGAAGTAATTTTTAACACTATTTATGTTGTGACCGAATATACAGGTAAGACTTACCAGATTTATCTAGTAAGACGCGAAACAGCTGAAGGGAAGAAGGACCAGACAACAGGTCTCTGAGTTGGTGAAAGAGTAATTGGCTGTGTGATCAGTGGGGCTTTCGAGGCTTTCGAATGTAACACACCAGGACTTTGAGCGGAATACAGTAAAATATGTTATCTGCTACCACTTTTCTTCCAATATGTTACGATAACAAACAGAAGTAAAGATCGTGTTTAGGTATAACACGTTATTTTATTCAAATTGGTTCTTTTTATGTAAGTAAGAAAGTATTTTCTTTATTTAACCGCCTGCAAACGCACTGCGGGAATATTACTTCACTTCGTCTTTTATGTGACTTTCCTGTCGCTCATCTGTGTGTGTGTGTGTGTGTGTGTGTGTGTGTGTGTGTGTGTGTGTGTGTGTGTGTGTGCGAGACAGTAGGTCACACTCTGATCGAAAATTGCGAACAGATCATTTATATGTCGAGCGCCTCTGAGTAGCCCCTTGAAGAGGCGCTATAAAAATGCATCTAATGAATGAATGAATATATATACAACGTGTTAGAATTGAAGCAGATCTATAGGACTCCTATTGACCTATATATAATATGCAGGGTGGTCCAGCATAAATGTCCCGCCTTTGCACGCGTATAACTTCGCCAATTTCTGACATTTATTTATACTTAATATATCAAATTAAGGTATTTCACTCTAGTATTAGCTCTAAAAAATCGAACTGATACTAGTTTAGGTTTTAATTATATACTTCGAACAGCGCTAGCTACCATTTTTTTTCATTACTGACGCAATATGACGCCGTTCCACGGGAAATTCTATGGTTTTTTGCTAAAACGCGCGTAGACACGATCATTTTGGGTGTTTGTAGGCTCCCTACCATGAAGATCTTCTCATCGCAAAACCACATCCGTTCAATTTTGCCAACAATCGTGCACTGCCGCGGCGCCTTTGTACCTCAACCGCTGATGCAACATTTACCTCTACATCTACCGTCTTCGATGCCTTTCGACCTGTCACTGAATCGGACCTTCGGCTAGTTTTTGCTACTGTTAACTTAAACTCATGTGAACTAGATCCTTTACCCCCATTTATTATTAATGACATTTTGGATGACCTTGGCCCCTTCTTGGTCTACCTGTTTAATAGGTCCCTCTCTGAAGGTTGCATCCCTCCCTCACAGAAACGGGCCCTTGTCTTTCCTTCCCTCAAAAAGCCTAACCCTGACACAAACCTTTGCCAAAATTATCGGCCTATCTCCAATCTCTCCTTTCTTTCTAAGACACTTGAACGTCTTGTCTCTCTGCAGTTTCTACCTCACCTTGAGCAATCTGGTATCCTTCCTGCAAATCAGTCTGGTTTTAGGGCTCACCATTTCACCGAGACTGCTCTCCTTCCTCTTCTATCTGCAATCTATTCTGACGTTGATAGGTCTGAGCTCACCCTATTGGCTCTCTATGATGTCTCTTCCGCCTTTGATATGGTTGATCACGATATCCTTCTCAAGCGTCTTGAGACCTCCTATGGTGTTAATGGCCTCCCCTTATCTTGGTTTCAGTCGCACCTTTCTGAAAGAACCCAAATGATTATATCTGGTGACTCTCAAACCCAATGGGTTCATGTTAATCTGGGTGTTCCTCAAGGTTCAGTTCTTGGGCCTCTCCTATTTATTCTTTACACGGCTGACATCTCTTCTCTTTTCCCGATCTATAGTGCTGATGGCCATCTCTTTGCTGATGATGTCCAGGCATTTGTCCATGGTCCCCCCTCTTCCCAGCTGCTTCTAGTTGGGCTTATTGAATCTCTCACTAATCATCTCCACTCATGGATGTCTTCTAATCGCCTTTCGCTTAATACTTCAAAGACTCAATCTATCTGGTTAGGTACTCCTCAGCAGCTCCATAAGCTTGATCTTATTCTTCTCTCTGAAAAATTCCCATTGTTTTCCTTCTCTTCAAGTGTGCGTGATCTGGGTGTAGTACTTGATAGCTCTCTTACCTTTACCGAGCATATTTCCAATCTGACACGCTCGTCATATTTTCATTTAAGACGTCTCAGAGTCATTCGTCGCTCTGTCTCCTCCTCCATCTTCAGTATATCTTAGTTCATGCCTTTATATGTTCTAGTGATATGCTTAGGCCACTGCATGTTAACGTTCGCAGGCCTGTTAAGGGGTGAAACTTTGATGGGGTTGTGCCAGTCCTAAATGTAAATATTTTCTCGTAGACCTTTTTGTGGGATTGTTTTGGAGAGAATGGAACCAAATGGCACATTGGAAAACAGTGCCCTCACACTTTAATTTTTAACGACCATCCAAATACATGTATATACACACATAGGCTAAGTCTGATTTATAGATACCGTCATACGTTCGTATACAGAAGGGAAATTGTCCGGGGTAAATGTTCTAGTTAAAATGGGGGGAATGTCCGGGGAATTGTCAGAGGAAATATGTCGTGGGGAATATGTCCAGGAGGAAAATGTCCGTTCCCCAAGTTCCACGGACGCGCTTGGCTAATAGACAGCAGCTCAGAGTTTTTTCGGTTGTGGGTCTTCCATCTGCAGGAATGATCTCTCCCGCAGTCCCACTTGGCCTTATCTCGTGATCCACTCGGTAGGGTTCCACAAGTCGCTTGAGTTTTTTTTTCTAAGTCGTGGCTCGGCAAGAATCGCTCTTCAGTATGTTGTTGAAGGGACGCCGTAAAAATGTTCAGAATGACTGACTGACTGACTGACTGAATGAATCCGCGTGACAACTATAAGTCAGAGGTTTCGCTCTTCATATTAGATGCCGAGCTCTTATATATAGTCTCAAAGGTTTTCGTGGATTTGCCAGTCTGTGGTCCAGTGTGCATGCTTTCGTCAATAACCTGTATTGATATTGTAGTATAAATGGATTTTGCAGATATAACTATACACGATATATATATATATATATATACATATTATATGCACAAGATATAGCCTATCGTTTAACTTACAAAGCCATGCTTGTCCGAAATGTTGTTGGTCAGCTTTAGTTTGTGGAAGGAAACAACCTTGCTCATCCACTGCTCTCCCGTCGATGGTGATTCAGGGTGGATATACATGCGCTTTGGCATCTCTGGATCAGCCTTTCCAGCTACCATCCATCTTGAATTATGGAATTTATAGCGACAGTCGTCGACGGCCACAATATCCATCAGAAGAATATACTTGGCGTTCTTGTCAAGGCCACTCACTTTAACTTTGAATGGCGGAAACATCCGTCTGAACAGTAACACAAATATCGTCAACTGCAGACGACAG